>VCHN02000280.1:0-46251 GCA_007115665.2 Sequoiadendron giganteum
CTTCTAGCATCTCCATAAACAGGTGTGACAAAGCTATTAAAACATACCGAAGCCTTACTTATCAGTGAAGGTGAGAAGAAATAGAGCTCCACCTACTTGCAGTTGTTTTAGCTGGTGCAGCTAGGTGCTTATGCTAACCTACAGTTACTAAGACACCTGATTAAAGCTTGGCTGGGAAAAAAACTCACAGATGATCTACAAGACAATTGGAGGCCAGATGATCATTGGGACCCAAGAATTATCGCAGATCACAGAAGGACTCACCCTCGACCTACAATTGCTAAAAGCCCAATAGTCTTATTTCTGCATACCAAACAGGAGGTCGGTTTTTCCCTACCCATTTAAAGACTGGCTGCTTCATGATGTGATTTATGAAGATATGCAATCTCAAGCATTCCCCAAGCTTTTCAGGTTTCAGTTTTATAATGCACCAATGGTGGCTTGGGCAGTTTATAGAATGGTTCCTTCTCAAATTTTGAATCATTGTTTGGGAAATATACCAAGCAACAAAACAAAAGCATCCGTTGATCCAATAACAGAAAATGATTCTAAGAATAAAATAATATGAAAATCTCAAACACAAAGATAGCATATAGGAGACATTGTTCATGGAGCTTACTTGAGAGCAAGCTTCCTGTAAGCAGTCTTTATTTCTTGATCAGATGCATCCTTGGATACTCCGAGCACTTCATATGAATCTCTTCTTGAAGCGTGAGGAGCGCTGCTATCTAATCTTGCTGAATCCATCCTTACTAGCCCTAAAATTAAATCCACAAACTAGAAATTTACAGAATCCCAAGGCCACTTTGGAGGCATCTATAATCATTACTTTGAATAAGCCACACCCATAAACCCCAAAAATTCGATTGATAGAATTAAATGCCTACCAAAAGTCAACAATTTCCCCAATTGGAGAAGAAAAAACCCTTAAAACCCTGAAATGACAAAATTAAGGCAAAAGAAAACTTTAGAATAAGATATGAACATGCATGAAAGCATAATGAAAGGGGGATTTTGCAGCTGGGAAGCATAGAAGCAAAAATTTAAATGTAGCAATCTCTTGTATGCTTTTAGGCATGAATTCACATTCCATTAAAACATCACTGTATGCACTGTTGCATGAATTCACATAAGTTTTACAGGGACTCTGTAAATAACAGTCATACTATGATTATCTTTAGTGGACATCTTCATTCGAGATTTAATCCAAGATGGACAAATAGAACTGCACTTTTAGCCTACATCTGAACAAATAACTGATATCTTCACCAAAAATCTTGTAAAAGGATGTTTTACAGATTTGAGACTCTAATTAAAGATCACCCCATTGATCATCAGGAGAACGAAGATATTGCTGACCCACATATTACAGACAGCATTTAGCTTTTTTTAGCTTTAGTTTTATTAGCATGCTTCCTGGTTTTTAAGCTAGTTCAATCCTCTTTATGCTTCCTGGTTTTCTCCCTATTTTATTCCTCTTTGTAAAAGCAGTAATTATTTTTCAGTAGTCTGTAGCGTTGTGTAAAAGGCTTATATGTTTGGAAGTAAAAGTCTATTATGATATGTGAGAGAAATAGAGAGCTATTTTATTATTTATATCTCAAGAGCCCTGTGGAAGATTGTGTCTAACGTCTCTCTATAGAGCCTTTGCAAACTCAAATGCAATTGATTAGCCATGAACGAACACATTTAAGATTTTTTTCGAAGAACTGACTATTGAAATTGAATCTCTGAAGTTGAAATTAGAGAACTATAATCATAAACTTGATTGAATAAAAAATCAGAGGAACTCATTTAGATCTGTGTCAGCAAGCATGGAGGAAGCTTATCTTCAAAAAATTGGTTCAAGGAAACAAGAAATCCACGAGCTTCAAAATAAGTTGGGTATGTGGGCTAGTCATGACAATTGAGTTTCCACTAGTGATATGGTCGATCCAGCAACAGGGGAGAGGCAGTTACTCATATCTCTGGTTAGAGAGAAACAAGAAGTCCTTCGACTTAATCAACAAAATCAACTGTACAACATATTATTAAACATTTGAATTGTTAAGAAAAGAAGCATTAAAGAAATTGGATCTATGTCTGAGGCTCATCTAAATTAACTGAAGTAATGTCAATGTGTTTTTGATATACCTTAAAAACTATACCAAACCCGCCCTCTCTTATCTTATTCTCAGGGTTAAAGTCACATGTGGAAATTTTAATCATCTATTTTAGGTTTCATGCAAAGATGTGGGTTACAATTGTCATTTTGCAACCAAACTGGCCTTCACTTTATTGCATTCAATTTTATTTTCTCTTTTTTCACTCCTCTCTCCGCTCACATGCATGCATGCTGTAAAAAAGGGCAATAGAGCGAAAAGAATGAATCTCTTTCTATCTTGCCATGCACAAACAAAAATGTTTATAACTTTATTATAAAATGGGGAATATTGTAAGCAAATGTATTTGATATGTTTCAAGGAAATTCTTTGCAGGGAAGCACAAGACAAGTCTCATAAAATATAGAAGTAGAAACAATTTCAAAATTGGATCTCAGATCCCCAGACGTAGATCCAATAATCTGTTTGGTGTTCGGTATTTCCAGAGTAAGCGAATTTTGAAAAGAAACACAAATAAATCAGAGTTTGGTTTAGATGGAATGCTGCAAAATAGGAATAGTGGTAAGCTCAAATCCTCGTTCGTTGGAATCAAAGTGCTATGGTAGTAGCCATTAAGAGGTGGGGTTGACCTTCTCATGATGCAAGGGAATATAGATTAAGATTGGTGTTCAGCTGAGATCTAATTTTTAGAATAAGGGTAGATGATAGGAATGACAAAAAAACCTGCAATTATGATGGTGTTTGTTTCTAGATAACTAGTTTTATGTAAGGATGCTAAGAGGATGACATGATTATGGTGCTGGACCTGATTTGGGTACATGGATTGGTGTAAAATCAGAATAGTGGTAAGCTCGAATCCTTTGTCACAGGGAACTAGCTATAGTTAGTTGTGGTTGAGGATCTCATTTGTGAAACCATTGTCATGCAGGTTAATATAAATTTAGATTAGTGTCAATTTCAGATTTTTTTTTTTCAAAATAAGATTGAAGGTTAGGAATGAGAGTAAAACTTCAACTTATAGTGGTGTTTAATTTTAGGAAAATGATTCTATAAAAGGATGCTAGAATGATGAGATGATAAGACTGTCAGATCTCGATTTGTGTTCATAGATTGGTGTGGAATGAGAATAGTAGTAAGCCTGAAATGTGTTTCTCTGGGTTTGCTTAACCAATATTCTTATTGGAACTTTGAGGGCTTCTATGACATATTTTGTATTTTTGAACATTGTCAAGGCGTTTGACCTAATACTAGAGATTTTTGTTTATGTGATGTGCCTATAGACCATAGGCGACGACAAAAGGAGAGTGCATTGTGACAGAAGGGAATAAAAAGAATTGGAATGTGATCATTAATATGTCTTTTCAATTTTTCCAAGCGGATACATCATAAATTTTACTAACAATGAAAGAACACCTCAGATACAATCATGAATGCAAGTTCACAAACGGTCAACATTCATACAACCTGGACAGTTATCATGCAAAGTTTGCATCTGCTCTAATTACAATTAAGACATACCTGACAAGAGCAATGATTGTTAGTGTCCAGAACACCATGGCAATAAATCCCAACAAATCTAGTAGAAACTATACCTGCTTCATGTTGTGTAGCACCTAAGTCAGAACCTGTAACATATTACGCTGTTAAAATATAAATGATCTATCTACAAGATAAAAATGCATGTTTAGAGTCTGAATTGCAAATACCTATGGATGTAAGACAATTCATATTGTCTGCTGCAGTAAGCAATTGTAAAGATAATGTTCCTAGACATATGATTAGTAAAAACTGTACCTGCTTCATGTTGTGCAGCACCTCAATCAGACCCTCTAACTCGATACAAAAACATTAGTCTCGAGCATGCTCATTCAAATGATAAAAATATAATGGTCCCAAAGTTTCTAAAGTCATTTCAACAAATTCTTGGCATTGTTTATGCAAAAAGCCTGCATATTTATTGATTCAAATACAAAAGTTGAATCTGAAATTTGGGGATCCAAGAGCCTTCAAATTTTACTCTCAACAAATTGTTAGAAAGACTTAAGTAACGAATCTTTGTGAAGTTTTCTGGTTGAGAAAGTGAGAATGTGCCACTCAAAGAATTATTTGATAGCTCAAGTACAACCAAAGATGAGAGATTGCCAAAAGTAGATGGCAAGCTTCCATTTAATTGGTTTGATCGGAGGTCAAGTTATGAAAGCTTTGGTAGTCCTACTAAAGAGCTCCATGGAATGCAGCCCCAGAAAGACCCAACCTTTCAAGTCATGAGAGATTTCCTATAAAATTTGGAGGACTGCTTTGAATATTGTTACCAGAAAGAATTAAGGTAGTCAACGAGGACATATTTGTAATAGAATTTGGAATCACTCCTTGCACATTTGAGTATGCAATAGAAAGGACGTTGAGCTGGGAAGAATGTTGGAGAATGAGTAGGGATGTGAGTTCCTTTCTGTAATGGTTAAAACTTAGAAGTGTGCCCAATCTTCAAGAAAACATATTTATTCATGGATTTGGCACCTTGTTGTTTTAATGTCCATTTTTGCATGATTCATGTACGGCCAGTTGCATTTCAAAATTTAAAAAAAGAAAACAAGCGTGTCAAGCAAAATTATAATGTAACGAATAGCTCCCACTCTCAAGAATGAGAATAACGTGGTCAAGAATTAACGAGGACACTTATTCATTTTTTGACTAGGATATGTGTGTTTTGACTGGGATATGTGTGTTTCAGTAAACAATGTGGCTGTGTATGTAGCCCACAAATAGTGTAAGGAAGGATAATGGGAAGTTGGCTACCAAACAGAGCATAATGAACTGCACTAGACACAATAAATTCTCCAATCCTGTTCCACATCAATGGAACAAGGGATATAGCTACAAAATGAAATTTACCCAATCAAAAGAAACAGCTTTGCGATACATGTTACACCAAAAAGGGAATTTTAGTATTGTACCCAATCAAAAGAGACAGTCGTGTTTAAAGAATCAAAAAATCCATGGCAGATCAAGAGACCTAAAACAGGGGCATTGCGGGTTCTTTTTGAATGATGAATCTTCTGCTACCAATTTTATTTTATTTTTTAAAAATTATCATAAAACAACAACAATTCAAGAAAAAGAGAGGAGTGTAGTGATGTAATTACCTGATTGTGGTTAGGCTAGATTTAGAGCAATGAGGGCACTCAAAAGGAGCAGGGGTGTCCCTGGAAACAGTCTCCCGCAACGGAATCCCTTCTGAATAGCCAACGATTGCATTGGGCGGTGTTATACCTGCCTGATATGGCTTCATATAGTAAAACTGCTGAGGAGGAGGCATCATCACCGTCTACATTGGCTTTGCTGGATATGCATACGGAATTCCCACTGTCGGTTCCTCCATTGTTTTCACTTGCTTATTTTCCTCTTTGTCGATAGGTTACTGCACACAATTAACATATTTAATAGTGGGAAGGCAGAAACATCTATGGAATAAATTCTCAAAAAAAGCAAAGCAAATTCTATTTAGGAAACTATCAAAAGAAACTTAAATTGCCCCATTTAAAAAAGCACCACCCCTAACGGCATATAAAGCATCGGTTGATCTTGAACGAGAGGCATATGAAGCAACAAAGGTAGAGTGGGATTTTTGTTATATGCAAAATGTGGTAGCAGAGACAAGGCACGTCAACTTCCTTGCACAATGCCACCTGCTACTAGAGAACCATGTGCCCCACCTGAAATTCAATGATGCAATCTGCTCACACAGGAGAGGCAGTTACTCATATCTCTGGTTATAGAGAAACAAGAAGTCCTTCGACTTAATCAACAAAATCAACTGTACAACATATTATTAAACATTTGAATTGTTATAGAGCCTAGATTTTGGATTTGAAGTTAAATACCTGGGGAGGATGCGTTCTCTTTCAAGTTTTTCTGTAAAAGCTTGGCCAACTTCACGTTGGAGAATGTCATTGAAAAGACTGCCGAGCAAACGGAAGTCATCCTCGAACGCCTGGAACGATATCTCCTCTGCAATTTCGTCCATGGTGTCTGTCATGGTGTGTGGCAGAAAGCAAATTTCTCTAAATACTACACTGCTGCAAATTAATCTAAACCCATCTTAACAAAATATTTGAAGAGAATTGCATCCTACCGTTGCTTTCTTGTATCCTTTTTCTGCTTTTTCTTGCATCCTACCGTTGCTTTCTTGTATCCTTTTTCTGCGTTTTTTCTTGCATTCTAATTTGAATTTTAAATTTTCTTGGGGGAGTGCGTGGTAGCCAGGGAATTTCACCGTACTAGTTTTTTAACTTAATTATGCAATTGTGAAATTTGTATATTAAAGTTAATTTTTATTTAGTTTTGGATTATTTTAGGGGAGTATAATTATATCAACAAATGTTGTATTTTTGAAAAATCAGATTCATTTTATTTATTTATTATTATTTTTATTTATATATTCTTTTATATATTTCATCATGTCTTATTTGTATCTATCTATATTTTTAGACATTTGCTATTTATTATGTCTATTATTGTCTACTATGTTCAAATATTCATGCTCCACATTAACATGGCTATTCTCTTATTTCAAGAAATCCAACAATTTGAGATTAATCTTGTATCACACCAATTCAACCTCTAAAAATTTAAATTTAAAATCAATGAACTTTCATCTATTAGAAAACCATTCCTCCAAAAGCATTCATACACTCAATGTATTATCTCATAAAATAAAGATTACTATAAACTTGTAGAATCTCTATGCAAGGCTTTTGAAATATCACTTGCTCCCCAATTCCACTCTATGTAATGATGCATTTTAATCCATGTTTCATTTCCATACATATCAAACTTACAAGAGATACTCGACTTTAGCAAGCAAGACAAAGGTAATGATAGCCAATGTCAACAACTCCTTATGTGCTTAATTTTATAGAAATAAAGTTACAAAAAACTGCCATGTTGTTATCATATCCCATGAAGTCAAACAATATCAAATGGTTATAGGGCAAGTAATGGCATGAGTATGGTGTCATACTAGTAAAATTAAGATAATGTTATTACACAATAAAAGTTTTTAATGACAAATTAAATGAGAAGCATGGACACTGTGAAAAAAATGAACAAAAAAGAACACAAAATTATCATTGATCAATGCATTCAATCACACATATAGGAATACTGGTGGTGAGTCTAGATAGTTCCTACAATGCCATTAAAGTGATATGACATTCTAGTCCCTTGATCGTCCAAAAAGTTAAGTCATTGAAAAAAAGAAGATGGTGCTAGGAGTCTATAAACCCCTACGACCCCTTTGCCTCTAGGAAAAAGTGCAAAAGAAGGGAAGAGAAAGTACGTGGGATAGGAAAGGAAGATATTGGTGTGAGGAAAAGAGAATGGCGAGGGAAAATGTGATCTCATGGAATGCATAGATTGTAGGATATAAATGAAGTGAATTAGTTGAAAAGGCCTTAAAAGCCTTTTTATGAGAAAATATGGAAATAATGGTTCATGAAGGTGAATGACTTGTGACCCACCATAAAGGCATGATTTTAGGTAGTCTAAGTTACGTGCTACCATGAGGGTGTGAGAAACAAAGATTAATAGGAGGAGAATAGATTAAGAGGGCATCTAAAAGTTGGGTGAGATAGATTTGGGGCACCATTGGGAACATCATGTGATAGATAGAGGTGATTTAAGGGGGGGGATGACATGTAGAGAAAATCTAAGAATGATATTAACACAGAAGGAAAATATAAAGGAGCTTGACATAGGAATAAGACATGAAGGGTTGGAAGTAAAAGGGTTTGATGAAGGATATACGCATGATCTCATAATTGATTTGTTGAAAAAGGCTTTAGAATATCTCAAGAAAATGAAATTGGTAGGAAAATTCCCCAAACATAGCCCACATCCTCCGTGCGTAAGATAAAATAGGAGATTTCGGAGAAGAAATAGATGTCTACTAAAGCATAAAGGAGGGAAATTTTGTTAGATATTAGAGTTGCAACTACCTTGGTAGATGTGAAAGATGAATCAGGAATATGGATTTCATGGAGCATAGTGAACAAGAAACATGTACTTAGTTTTTTTATTAATTATATATTTTGTTCTGCATAAGGATGCTTTTCTGAGAGTCAAAATATTTTTGAGATTAAACCTATCCCAATGTCTATGGGAAAAACACTACAAACTTTCTTATAGGCTATCTTGCCTTTTTTATTCAACCCATCTAGAATCATAGGTATTACATAAGGTTACACTTAGTGGAATCGACAAAGAATATGATTATGTTGCCTACTAAGACATGAAAACAAGTTTCCAATTGAAGAATAATGTCATTACGTACCATGAAGATGATTATGAATATAGTACTATTGATATTTCTTTAACTACTCTAAAATTGCTAAAGAAGATTATTGATATGCACTAGCTTTAACTTAAGTGCACTATTTAAGGTATGGAGATTATTATAAGAAATTTCGTAATTTAGAGATGAGGGTTGTCCTCAAATATTATAGTTGAATTTAGATAAAAAATAAAATCCTTTATTTTGACATAGATTAGGTTTGACAACCACTTTTTCTTGAGCATTTCTTTCAATTATGTTAGCGTTATAAAATTGACTCTTAAAATCTGCAATTGTCTTAGAAATACTATCGTGTGTTTAGTATTTGTTATAAAATATAAGAGTGCCTCCTTATAATTGGATAATGTACTATATCTTATGTGATACATTTATTTTGAAAAATAAAAATAAAGGCTATGACAAAGGTTCTTACCATACTTATTAACAATAATTATAAGATAATGACATAAAGTATAAATTTTTATTTAACATGTCCAACTAGAAGATTAGTGGTTGAGTTTTAAATATGAATTCATGTATAATACTTGGTAATCATATCAAATAACATGTTATGATATGGTTGTTGTCCTAGAATGATAGTATTTGCAATTACAAGAAATATATTTGAGTGAATCTTAAATTGAACCTTCACGATACAAGTTACATCCAACATCTAGGTACTATTATACATAAGGTTTGTTATCCTATAATGGTATGGGTATTCATGCATCTATGGAAATTAATAAAATTTATTTACTACTTGGAGGTTTTACACAGTAATATTCTATGTAAGAAAGATGTTTTGAAGTTTAACTTATGATATTTATATTTTGTTTTTGTTGACTATCCATGGTAGGTTAGGAATTTTAGAGGGGTATACCTTGTTAATATAAGAGTATTTGGATTGCATTTTAAGACTAATGAAATAAAATGATTAAGAATGAGATTATTGTTATCTACTAAAACTTGCACCCGAACTGAGTTGTGAATCTAAATTAGCTAGTGAAACATAGGAACATTCTCGGGTTGTGGGTCACCCAAAGTGACAATGAGCCTCTGGATAGGTCGGCTTCCTAGATGGTTATCACTTATAGCTACTAATTTTGTGTAGGAAAAAGGAGAAGGAAATGCATGAAATGAAAAATTGAAAATTAAAAGTGAAGTGATACACCAAATTAACAAGGACAATGAAGACCAGAAACTTCAACACTAGGCTTCAATTAATAGAAACTAAGTTTCACAATTCATTATTGTGTGTTTTTGCATAAGTTCTTCACTAAAGGGGTTGAACACAAAAACTAACTAAATGAAAGGTTAACTTCACAATCAACAAGAAATATGCATTCTTTAGACACAATTAGCAACCTCCTTAAACACACTATTTGCAGAAAGGTATAAATTATGAGACAAAGCTAGAAGGAAAATATGAAAAGTTTCACAAATAGCTTGATTGAATCATTTAACATATACAAAACTGCAAAGAACAAAAAGGCAAGGATTTCATTACCAGTAATAACCAAGGTATCTTTTATATTTCATATCCAAAGAGTTGCAACAATATGTCAAAAACTGTATAAGGACTTTTAGAAGTCACTTAGTACAAAAACTACATAAAGAAAGAACTGACTCCAAAATGAGTAACAAAAACAATATATCCATCCACTCCAAGTAGTTCCACCAAAAAAGGCTCTAGAATCTTCATTTTTGTAAGCCTCCAAAAAGCCTAAAATCTAGCCACTAGATCTCATCCAAAAGAGCTCCAAATAGATGAAAAAGTCAAGCTTGAATTTTTCCAACATGATGACACCTCAAACTGCCCTAAAAAATCTCTCAAAAATAACCAAAATTTCTTTATACCTTCCACATGTTTGCAACTAATAATCAACCTCCTCTATATTCTTGGCATGTCATAAAGATAAGCATATCTTCCACTTTTCCTCATGACTAAGTCTTATGAACACATGCTCACATGTTTTGCATTTAAAGGTAATGCTTTAAGTCTAAGTGATTTATAAAATATCACTTAACTTAAGCATTTAACAATATAAACAAATGCAAAAATAATCAAAGACCAAGCATTCAGTCAAAACTCTAAGCAAAAGGTATTGCTAAGTCAAAATTTGTATCAAACATGCCTAAGTCACAAGGCATAATCATAAATAAAGGCATAAAACACAAGTCTTAGCCACAGTGATAATAGTTGCATCACACATTTTTTAAAACAAAGGTAAAAAAATGCCTTTATCTTATCGGCCAAGATTAGGGTAGAAAACCCTAACACAAAAATGACCAAAAAGAAACTCAAAGCATTTCATTTTTATCCTACAAAACTCTAGAGTCTTCTGGCCTCCAGTCTAGGGTTTCATTAGAGGGTCTCACCATGCATTCCTATAGCTTTCTTCTGGCAAAAAAATCTTCACCCCAAACTGGCTACTAAGGGGTTGGCTAATCCCAATACGGACATTGTTGTCTTCCTTTGAGGAATTTTGTGTTAGCCATATTTACCGCGAAGGTAATTCAGTGGTTGATAGCTTGGCTAAATGTGTGGCATCAAAGTTGGGGCATGGATCAGAAGAAGATAGCTAAGCCAGGCCTGGGGGAAAGGTCTTGTCTATAACAATGTTGCAGTACCATTAGTGCATCGACAGTTGCGAAGGCAAGATAAGCATGCTTAAAAATCCAAACAATCGTCATAAAAGACGGGTAAATCATCCCTTCAAGATGCTGACAAGGAACTCAAGGCATTTTGGGGTCACATCAGTTAGAAGGCCTCGAGAACGAAGCATTGGAGTAAAGGATCACTCGTGTGAAGTGACGGTGCCTCTAAAATAGGACCAGAAATGGAATGCATTCGGATATAAGAATTGTATGCATACCGATAAAAACCATTTCAACAAAAAGTAGCCGGAAAGCTCTACGATGAGGGATGGATACTTCGATACGCCTAGAAACTAGCACCACCACGATACCGTTCCAAGGTGAGGTAACGAACTTGTGACTTCGTGGCATCTTAATTGTCAAGAATAAGCTGGTAGTTAATGTTGTGAAGCAGGTACTGGGGAGACAATTCATATGGTCCTTTCACAAACACCGCCTCAATACGGACATAACGGAGATGTTTCCGGCAATCGCTCTCCACCAAGGTTTGGCAAAAATAAAGGTTAAAAATATCTGTCAACGTGTCTTTAAGCATACATATTTAGCGGAAATAGATGCACTACTTGACAACATTGATGAGAATGGTCAAACACCCCTGCCGCAATATTAGTACCTGTTAAAGAAAAGCAGAGGGTGACCAGTCCAAAAATTTCCTATCCTGACTATAGTGGAACTAGAGGCGTTAGCAAAGCATGGCGAGGACATCGATAGCAACCTCAATTTCCTACTTAGTGTAGCTGGACTTGAAGAGCCACTATCAAAGGAGGAGCTGGGAAATTACATGGCAAGAGAGGGTTTCGATACGGATAGCAACTCAGAGGAGGACAAAATACCGGTACTTTTGATTCTTCCCGACTCTAGGGAAGATTAGATTGAGGATGATGGTCGGGATGTGGAGGAAATCATGAATGGGCCGACCCATAAGAAATGTAGAATGGAGTACCCAGTAAAGACTCGTGTGACACATGCAAAGAAGATGCGTAAGGAAGCAAAGGCTCAGGGGTTAGGACATGATGCAAACAACTCCTTGTTCATAGCACTGCGTGGGCCATGGAAGTCGAAAGGTAGAAGGGTTAAGAGGACATAAGCTATGACTAGTAGGAAAATATATTTCTGTAATTAAATAAATATAAACTAGGCTGGTAGGGAAGAACTGTGTAGTTTGTTTTTAAATCTGAAGCTTGAAAGATTTTACAGTGCCGATAGGCAAGAATGTAATATTTTTTGGTTTGATAATATAAATGGTGCTGGCCATACCAGCTATTAACCAATAAAAAAAAAGAACTTGTCTCTAAGGAATATGCATTTTCTTTGTTATTTTTGAAGAAAACTTGCTCGAAAATTGTGTTTTCCATTGATACTAAGTAGTTCTTGTGTGATTTGATGCTTTTATTGAAGAAATTTCTATATAAAATTGCTAAAATGGCCACGAGCTTATAAATTTTGTTGGTTTTCTGAACATTTAATAATTTATATATATATATGGTTGTCGGTGTACATGTCTCTAGGCATTCATTCTCTTTATCCAAAACCCTAGCATTGAAGAGAAAGGTTTTACACTCTTTCCTTCTTTGTTCTTCTTGGTTGTGGCATCTCATCAACATACTCTTTAAATTTTAACTTCTACTCACAAAAATGCAATGGCCAATTAATTTCAATGGGTGCGGGTATATTTTTTTCTTGAAATGCACTTTATAATGCTAGAAAACCTGAAAAAACTCAAAGCCTTCTGTTTCCTTCAGTCTTTTAAATCACAACCAAGGTTTTATGAAAATATGGAAAATGTATAAAACCCTCATTTATTTTATGATGATTCCAGAAAATAACCCTCAAGGGTTTCTCTGTAGATATTCTGGAAACCTATTTATGTTCCATTCCAGTTTTTTAAACTCAACCATTTTCAAAAAATTCTGAATATTTCATTTTGTGATTGTTTCACGATATTGGGCTTTCATTGCTATTCTCTGCATAATTTCCTTTATTTAGAACTCCACTTTGACATTATCATGTAAATACTTGCAAAGAAAAGATACCCTCGTGTGTATTAGCTCGAGGTTATCTAAAAAGTCTCATATTTCATGCATTTTCTTGAAGAAAATATCTCCTTAATATGTTACTCTTTTATTTTCCTCTAATACTTTCTCTTGTCAGCATGCCATGACTTTGTCTTCGAGAATTTCATAAAGAACTATCCTTTCCAAAGTGATTGTCCTTACATTATCCATGACTGATCCCTTGGTCATTTTCAGGCTCTTGTCATATCACTTTGTACATTTCCACCACAAAATATTTTGTTGAAGGACAATTACTCATCCCACTATCAACACACTAAACAAGGGATGCCATTTCTCAACAATGGAGAATCATACTTAATAGGATTTTTATACTTCTCTCAGAATTTGATTTCAAAAACTCAATAGATTTTCATATAACATGATGATTGTCTTGATGATATTGTTACTGTCCCAAAACTCACTAGACCTTACCATGAACATCGCTCACTGTGTCAATGCATATAGAAGATTGTCCCTTTATTGTCATAGAAGACATGTGTACTATCCACTTGAAAAGTAGTAGTTGCCACTAATGCTTAATCTCGTGCTTTCCTTATTATGATCTATAGTTGATCACTCTCCTATTGTGATTATATTAAGTGAATACATTTCATTTAATGTCTATGGTTGCTTCAAGTTTAATACTTGATTCCTGATACTCACTGTTTCTAAATGCATGTCTTGTACCCCTTCATACATAGAGAATTCCTAAGATGTAAACTTGTAAGACATGCCTGAAAACTATTTCAATACAAGAAACCACATACACCCTTCATGATTCCTTAAAATAAGTATATGTCACCTCTGGTAGTGACAAAAACTCACTATCAAAGTTGATGTATGGTTGCTTGAAGGAAACATGAAGGAATGGATTAATCTGATGATCTCAATGCTTCTTGAAATAACTATAATGTAACATGTTGGTCTCAACCCTTGTGGGAGCCACATTTTTACCCACATATTGTTATTAGATGAATTTAAACAACATTACTTTTCCTATACATGCACATGAAGCAAAGAAGTTAGAAAAAAAATGTGCATATGGTAGATATGTTTGATTTTCCTATGTTACCTAATCATCCTAATGATGCTAACTGTTTAAATGCATTAAAGGATCATGTTGTATGTTTATAGAGGTATGTGCATATTAGGATTTAAGACCTTTCATTGCTCTAACAAAACCTTCCTTCTCAGATGCAGGAAATTAGGAGTGCCAAGTACAAGACAACTGGATGCAAGACAAGCGAAAGACAAAAGATGATGCAGAGCAACTCAACTAGGACTAGTCATTCGGGCAATGACTAGTCTTTCTTCCTTTTATGTGCATTCCTTTTTAGTAATATCTATAAATGTACAATGTTTTCCTTCCTATGTTTTAAAGCAGTTAGTCTCATGACTTGTGTGAGACCTTATACATTTACATTGTTAATAAAGATTATGCAATCTGATAATGTAATCTTTGGATTTTGTTTATGCGCACATAAATGAAATAAAGAAGAGGTTAAAATGTACCTTTTATTCTTTCAATTAAAATCAATAAGCTCTACTTGGTTGAGCTATAAGTGAAAATATGGTAACATTTTTGGTGACTCACGTTGTGTGTATTCCTGCTAAACATGAAAACCAGTTGCCTAGGCTTGTCCATTGGGCATGGAGTCGCTTAGAAACTAGGCTTATGACTTAGGAAACAGACTCTTAACTTTTGTAACTCACTAGAATAGTGAATAACACCTTGAAACCTATCAAAAGAAAAAATGCAGAAGGAAAACTACCTAACTATGCTAAATCAACACTCACAGAATGAAAACCTCCATCTAAAATATAGTGCAACAACACTTATTGAAAGCATAAACCTAACCTAACATATACAAATCATACCTCAAAACACCATTTGAGGTGAATCCCATTAACTGGGATTGGCAAGATTTCTCCATCCATCTTTGATAATTGGAATGCATTGTGCTCCTTGTATTCAGTAATGATAAACAGGCCACTCTAGAAGTTTTCAAACTCTATGTGCTTTCCTAGTTTACTTTTCAATTCATCCCACTTGAGCACAACATCACCTTCTTTGAACACTCTTGGTGTTGATTTCTTATCAAAGACTTTTTTTTTGGAGTTGATGATACTCCAAAGACTTCATTACCTTATCTCTCGATTCTTCCAGCTCCATAAGTTGGGCATATCTAACTACCATTGGGTCTTCTTCTTCAAACATCTCTAGCTAATGTACAATGTCAAGAGTTGGAAGCTCCATAGATAGAGGAAATCATACCTCTTTACCATAAACAAGCATATATGGTGAATTACCAACAAAACCTTCTGGGAGTCACTCTATCTTCCCAAAGTGCATATTTTAGATTTGTGTACCAGGCTATCTGATTATCCTCCATGGTTCTTTTAATGATCTTGATCAAATTCTTATTTGCACTCTCATTCAAACCATTACCTTGAGGGTAGTAGTTTGAAGATGTGTTCAAATTTATTTCATGTTTAACAACCCAATCAGCCACTCTTAAACCCACAAATGCCAATGCATTATCTGAGATAATTGACTCAAGTACTCCAAACCTAATTACAATGTCATCATAAAAGTTCAATACAACGGTCCCATTTTCTTTCTTCAAGGCAATTGCTCCAGTCCAAATAGATAAAAAATTCAAGCTAGATTTTGTCCAACATGATGACACCTCAAACTGCCCTAAAAAAACTCTCAAAAACAACCAAAATGCCTATATACCTGCACATGTTTGCAACTGATCATCAACCTCCTCTATATTCTTGGCATGTCATAAAGATAAGTATATCTTCCACTTTTCCTCATGACTAAGTCTTATGAACACATGCTCACATGTTTCACATTTAAAGGTAACGCTTTAAGTCTAAGTGATTTATAAAATATCACTTAACTTAAGCATTTAACAATATAAACAAATACAAAAATAATCAAAGACCAAGCATTTGGTCAAAAATCTAAGCAAAAGGTATTGCTAAGTCAAAATGTGTATCAAACATGCCTAAGTCACATGGCATAATCATAAATAAAGGTATAAGGCACAAGTCTTAGCCACAGTGATAATAGTTGTGTCACACATTTTTAAAACAAAGGTAAAAAAATACCTTTATCTTATCGGCCAAGATTAGGGTAGAAAACCCTAACACAAAATTGACCAAAAAGAAACTCAAAGCATTTCATTTTTATCCTGCAAAACTCTAGAGTCTTTTGGCCGCCAGTTTAGGGTTTCATCAGAGGGTCTCACCATGCATTCCTGTAGTTTTCTCCTAGAAAAACAATCTTCAGGAACTCCAATAAGAACTTGTCTCTAAAGAATTTTCATTTTCTCTGTTATTTTTGAAGAAAACTTGATTGAAATTTGAGTTTTCCATTGATACTATGTAGTTCTTGTGTGATTTGATGCTTTTATTGAAGATATTTTTGTATAAAATTGCCAAAATGGCCGCGAGCTTATAAATTCTAAACATTTAATACTATATATATGGCCACAGGTATACATATCTCTAGGCATTCATTCTCTTTAACCAAAACCCTAGCATTGAAGAGAAAGGTTTTACATTCTTTCCTGCTTTGTTCTTCTTGGTCGCGATCTCTCATTAGCATACTCTTTAAATTTTGGCTTCTACTCACAAAAATGCAATGGCCCATTTTATTTCAATGGGTGCGGGTATATTGTTTCTTGAAATGCACTTTATACTATTGGAAAACCTGAAAAAACTCGAAGCCTTTTGTTTCCTTCAGTATTTTAAATCACAGCCTAGGTTTTATTAAAATTTGGAAATACATGTATAAAACCCTCATTTGTTTTATGATGATTCCAAAAAATAACCATCAAGGGTTTCTCTGTAGATATTCTGGAAACCTATTTGTGTTCCATTCCAGTTTTTTAAACTTGACAATTTTCAAAAAATTTTGAATATTTCATTTTTATGATTGTTTCATGATGTTGGGCTTTCATTGCTATTCTCTACACAATTTCCTTTGTTTAGAACTCCACTATGATATTCTCATGTAGATACTTGCAAAGAAAAGATACCCTCCTGTGTATTAGCTCGAGTTATCTAAAAAGTCTCATATTTCATGTATTTTCTTGAAGAAAACAACATCTCCTTAATATGTTACTCTTTTATTTTCCTATGATACTTTCTCTTGTCAGCATGCCATGAATTTGTCTTGGAGAATTTCATAAAGAATTGTCCTTTCCAAAGTGATCGTCCTTACATTATCCATGACTGACCCCTTGGTCATTTTCAGGCTCCTGTCATATCACTTTGTACATCTCCACCATAAAATATTTTGTTGAAGGATAATTACTCATCCCACTATCAACACACTAATCAAGGGATGTCATTTCTCAACAATGGAGAATCATACTTAATAGGACTGTTATACTTCTCTCTAAATTGGCTTTCAAAAACTCAATAGATTTTAATATAACATGATGACTGTCTTGGTGATATTGTCATTGTCCCAAAACTCACTAGCCCTTACCATGAACACCGCTCACTGTGTCAATGCATATAGAAGATTGTCTCTTTATTGTCGTAAAAGACTCACGTATTGTCCACTTGAAAAGTAGTAGTTGCCACTAATGCTTAATCCTATGCTTTCCTTATTATGATTTGTAGTTGATCACTCTCCTATTGTGATTCTATTAAGTGAATACATTTCATTTAATGTCCATGGCTGCTTCAAGTTTAAGACCTCATGCTTGATACTCATTGTTTCTAAATGCATGTCTTGTACCCCTTCATACATAGAGAATTCCTAAGATGTAAACTTGTAAGGCATGCCTGAAAACTATTTCAATACAAGAAACCACATACACCCTTCATGCCTCCTTTAAATAAGTATATGTCACCTTTAGTAGTGACAAAACTCACTATCAAAGCGGATGTATGGTTGCTTGAAGGAAACATGAAGGAATGGATTAATTTGATGATCTCAATGCTTCTTGAAAGAACTATAATGCAACATGTTGGGCTCAACCCTTGTGGGAGCCACATTTTAACCCACATGTTGTTATTAGATGAATTTAAATAGCAACATTACTTTTCCTATACCTGCACATGAAGCAAACAAGTTAGAAAAAACATGTGCATATGACAAATATGTTTGATTTTCCTATGTTACTTGATCATCCTAATGATGCTAACTGTTTAAATTCATTAACGGATCATGTTGTATGTTTATATATGTATGTGCATATTAGGATTTAAGACCTTTCATTGCTCTAAAAAAACCTTCCTTCTCAGATGCAGGAAATTAGGAGTGGCAAGGACAAGACAATTGGACGCAAGACAAGAAAAGGATGGAAGATGATGTAGGGAAACTCAACTAGAACTAGTCATTCAGGAAATGACTGGTCTTTCTTCCTTTTATGTGCATTACTTTTCAATAATATATAAATGTACAATGTTTTCCTTCTTCTATTTTAAAGCAGTTAGTCTCATAGCTTGTGTGAGACCTTATACATTTACATTGTTAATAAAGATTACTTTCTAAAATATTTTTGCAATCTTTTGTATGTTACATGCATTTGCATGAATGCAATCTGATAATGTAATCTTTGGAAAAAATTTATGCACACATAAATGAAATAAAGCAGAGGTTAAAATGTACCCTTTCTTCTTTCAATTAAAATCAATAAGCTCTACCTGATTGAGCTATAAGTGAAAATATGGTAACAATTATTATTATTAATGAGTGTATGATGATTTGAAGGATATGATGTGCTCAAATATCTCTAATATGACTCAAATGTTGATAATGTTTAGAGCAAGTTTGTAATTATTGCTAGTAAAGGGATAAGGACAATTATTAATTTTGAATAAATTTAGTAATATGTGGTTAATTAATAGAGTGAAAAAAAGTACCAAGGTGTGTATACTATATTGAAAAATCAATTCTAGACTCACTATGTAATTAAACTAGTCTAAGAGGTGGCAATTCATTTCCTTTGTATTTGAAACTCCAATAGGATAGAATTCTCCCAAGTTTCATCACTAGCCTTAGAGATTAACAAGCATAAATCCTAACAAAAATATCTAGTAGACACTAAAGTAACATGAAACTAATTTCTTTATGGTTTTCCAATTCGTATACGAGTGAATAGGATAACAAATCCTACCTAATATGGTTTTTGTAAAGGTAATTTTTCATTTGTGATCAATGTGGCCATTGACCCAATTAGAATTTTGGTTTTTTGCATAATGAATAATAAAGGTGGTGAGTTCTAATTAGAGAACTTGATGTCCTTAGATGGAAGTGTTATAATTTAGGCTTACTAAATTAGGAATTATGTTAGAATTCCTTATTTATCGTTGAGAACTATTAATTGATGCAAATCATTTAAATGAACCCTTTTTGGTGTTAATAATTAATGAAACCATGATTATTATGAAACTTGAGCATAGGCATCCCTTGAGAGACCATGTCAGGAGAACTGTGTGTTACTTCGATCTCATTTGGAAGTGGGTACAAAGTTAGCCCTTGGAAGAAGGATGTCGTTGTAACCTCAAGTCTATAGGGGGGTGGTTTATGGGGGAATAACTCTAAGGTTTTGGGGTTGTTTCTAATTAGTTTGACCTTCTCTCTTAGCAGACTTCAATTTGAGGCTGAAATGGGTATTAGATGGTTTTGTTTGAGTTATGAAAACCTAATAACTTGTATTTAATACATAATATACTTCTATATAGTAAACACAATGAAGAAAGAGATTGTTTACTTTCTAGACAATATTTGATTATATGTACATGTTGGGTAAAGTCCATCTTGTGTTGGTTCTATGTAAATATTATGTGTTTGTGAAATATAACTCTGTATCTAGAGGTCTCTATGTATAGGCCCATGACTTTTTTGATTGTGATATATTTATCTAGCTCACTTGATCATTATTATAAATCATGTTATGTATGACCCACCCAAGTGTGAACTTCTAAGGTGTTCGAGCAGTGACAAGCAATCACTAGGTTGTGCTAATGATTGATGTCTACCTGCTACTTTTATGGATTAGATAACATTCACCTGGTTCACACATGAATACTTGTGATGTGTGTATGAGCCAATCATGGTTGTAATAGTGTGATTCACATATGCTCTAATCACCATTGTACATATGATGTGTGTATGAGCTTGTCATTTTTATACTATGATGTGCATATGAGCCAGTCACTTGGTGAAAAAGTGATGTATGCTATATATAGTTACTCTGTGTGTGCGGTCTTTGGAATTATGGTATGATATAAGCCATACGTATTTTTATATGTTTATACATTAAGGATTAGGAATTTTTGGTATGAAACCAACACTTGATGGAAAGATTATTATCATTATATTATAATTTACTAAGTTCGTAGCTTATGCTTAATGCATAGTCATGGTTTAGAGGTGAGATTATATATCTCATACAAGAGGATAGAATGAACTTCCTCAAATATTGTTGGGTGAACTATGAAGCCTCTGATTTACCACAACCTTGGGATGTGTAGGTAGAGTCATCATGAACCTTGAGGTTCAGGCCTAGGTCTAGGGATTCCCATAATTATAGGAGCTTAGCACTTTTGAGTATAAGCATATAATTGGTGATGTTTATTTTGCATCACCATGGTGAATGGAGAACTTTTAAAATCAGAACTTCCATTTTAGATCATAGATGCTTGGTTGATTAAGTTGTTAGTTTAAGTGAAATAAAAAAATATTGTAGTGGTCAAGGGGAAAAAATTACAATTGGACCCTTATTTATTCTATTGGACACATGTGTTCTCTCATTTAATTAGCCTTGATTAAGTTAGGGGAAGCATAATTAGTGTTCATAAACTCAGTACTTATTATATATAATTTGGGGAAACTTACATACTTATGACCAATAAATTGAGTCTTCAATTATAATGTCTTTAACACAACATTAATTCTATAAGTGGTATATTCTTACATGAATTTATTTCATAGAATCACTTTTTTCTTGATCCATTTATCAAGTTCATTCATTGAAATTGGTCTCAATCCTAAGCCTCCCTATCCATCACATTAGATCAATTTGTAGATGTAGAATTTACTAGGGTCATTTATATAGTTATGGATTTAAACCTCACTTTTTTTAATTTAAATTAATATTCACATATTTTTTACCACTAGCAATTGTGATTTGACCTAGCACACATTTTATATTGATTTATGTGTTATTTTTTATATTTAAAGATATTCAATCAATCACTTGAACTATACATTATCTCTTGGGAATCTATAGATAAAGGAATGATCAAAGAACATTCAAGGAAATATAGTACCATTATCACACCATATATTAGCATACACCATCCTAGGATAATTACCACACTTTTTTTTAATCCAAAATCATTTTCCCTTGGTTGTTTAATTGGTATATCTAATGGTTAGACTAAGGAGAACATGATTGTCATGATTCAACATATTTAGGGAAAAGGTGTTTGTAAATACCATAGTTCCTTATTGAGACTCAAATATCAAATAATCAAGTTAAACCATTTTCAACCAGCCTAACCCTGGCCCTAACCTTGACCCCCAACTTTATCCTAGAACCCTAACTCTTACCCCAAACCTAATCCTGACCTGATTCTAAACCTAACCCTACCAGAATTGAATCATAACCCTAATCCTAACCTACCTTTAACCCCAACCATAATTGAACCATAACCTGACCCTAACCCTAATTAAACCTAACCTTGACCCTACTTGAACCCTAATTTAACTCTAACCTTAAATAATATGTCACCAATACTAATTGAAAACTAGCACTAATTGAAACCTAAAGTTGATTCTAATTCTAAATCTAACCCTAATTATAATCATAATTCTAATTCTAACCCTATTCATAATCCAAATTCTAACATGAACCCTAATTCTAATGGAAAATTTAGTTCTAACTGTAACCTTAATTGAACCCTAACCCTAACCCTAACCCTAACCCTAATTGTGACCTCAAGCTTTATCTTAGAATCCTAGCCCTAAGTAAACCATAACCCTAATTTAATTATAAACCTAATTGAATTCTAACCTTACCCTAATTGAACTATAACCCTAGCCTTAATTTAATCTAACCCTCACTCAACCTAAACCCTGATTGAATTCTAACCCTAAATGAATCTAACCCTCACTCGACCTAAACCCTAATTTAACTCTAATCCTAAATGAATCATTTAACCAGAACCCTAATTGAAACATAAGCCTAGTTCCCTCATTATAACCCTAACCTTTATCCTAATTCCAACACTAATCCATAGTTAAATTATAATTCTAACTCAAACCAAAATTCTAAACCTATTTGTTATGATACAAAAATCTATGTGGCTATAATACATATGACTTGCAATAATCTATTATTTCAAACTATTATCTGAATTGCTCGTAAATTGATATTTGATAAATAATTTATCGACTAACTAACAAGTACAATAGCTATAATACTAGATAGACAAGTACTCCCCACTATGTGAAACTTGTTTACTTTAAAGAATGGTAATTAGTTGTATTCATTTAAAAAAACATGATTTTAAAATTGATTATTACTTATTAAGTTTCAAATTTCATTTTTTATAAATAAATAAAATAATTATATTGTATGGATAATATTTTAAACTAACCAAAGAAACACTTAACAAAACTAAGCCATTATTGAATAATAAGATCCAAAAAGTTGAATTTTATTTTCACATTAATTTCTTCTATTATTCATCCCCGCTGCTACAATGAAAGATAATTATTTATGTGTACATTAGAATGTGTCAAATTAAATTGAATCTAAACTAGTACACCAATGAAACATTAGATTGAAGAAAACTAAATAAAATAAAACAAATGTAAACTCTAAACCGCAACTTCTTCAAATTCGTTTCATTGTCCTCTATCTCCAAGGATTCGCTTCAAGATGTTTGCTCTCAGTTGTGCAAACAACAGCTTATAGAATGGCACTTGAGAGAATGAGATTTATCAAAAATGCATATGCATGTAAATGATTGAGCTTATTGAATTAAAATGCTATGAAATGCTTAAGATGCGACTATAATAACTACGCTTGAAAATGTGAGATTCGAGGTCCTTTTCAACTCATAAGAGAGCTATATTTATAGATTTTTGAAGGTAGGAATTCAATTGGCCAAGATCGATGATTGAGTTCAAAACCTGTTAAAACGAACAGTGAGAGATCGAAGAATTCGAAAAAGAGGTGGAATTCTGAGAGACAGAAAATGAAGAGACAAATTGAAAGGTGTCTCTCATAATTAAATAAATAAATATTTAATTATGTGTGAAAGAAATGTGAAAAGGCTTTAATTAAATATTATGAGAAAAGGAAAAAGCCTTTTAATTAAATATTAAGAATATTTAATTTTTGTGAGAGAAGTGGGAATTTGGAAAATGATTTAATTAAAGATGTGGAGGGAGGAATATCATTTAAATTTAGAATTTAAACTTTGATAATTAATGTAAATAAATTGTAAAATCTATTTAATTAATTAAGAGGAAGGTAGCATTAATTAAATAAATAAATTTATTTAATTAAATTAGAAGAATTAGAAAATGAACAATATAAATAAATAATTAAATTTATTTATATGTAGATGACTTAAGAACATTAATTAAATAACTCATATTTAATTAATTAACAGGTTCGATCGACCGTGACCATTTTTAGATGTGTACATTTTGCCCCTCTTTGAAGTGATGTGTTTCACGCATTGCTTCAAAGAAATTTCCCCTGATTTTGAAAAATGCGACTGATGATGCTATATGCCCCCTCGGGTGATGAATCAGATAAAGATGATTTTTGGAAATTTTTACTGATTTTCTATCTAATTCATTGACCGATAAAGATGATTTGATGAAAACCCCTATTGAAAGATTGATATGAAGATGAAGAACTTTGATTTTGCCCCGATTGATGATGCTTTTTGATTGATAAATTTGCTTCCATGCGATATGGAAAACAAATAGTAGATTTGATTTGATTGATAAATTTGCTTCCATGCGATATGAAAAACAAATAGAAATGATAGATTTGCTTTCCTGATTGAAAGTCAAATAGGTAGATATTGAGTCATGATGACTGTTAAATTTGTTTCCATGTGATATGAAAAACAAATAGTAGAAATGATTGATAAATTTGCTTCCCTGATTGAAAGTCAAATTGAGTCATGATGACTGTTAAATTTGTTTCCATGCTATATGAAAAACAAATAGTAGAAATAATTGATAAATTTGCTTCCCTAATTGAAAGTCAAATTGAGTCATGATGACTGTTAAATTTGTTTCCATGCGATATGAAAAACAAATAGTAGAAATGATTGATAAATTTGCTTCCCTGATTGAAAGTCAAATTGAGTCATGATGACTGTTAAATTTGTTTCCATGCGATATGAAAAACAAATAGAAATTGATTTGAACTTGCTTGATGTACTGATGATAGTGTTGTTGATTAGGAAGGATACATCCTAGAACAACACAAGGATAGCGAAGGATACATCCCGATGATTATGATGATGATTGAGCCTTGCAGTAAGGCTAGGAACAAGACCAAAGGTATGATTAAATGATTTGTGCTAGATTGAATTGATTGATGAGATGAGATTGGAAGAAATGATTGGAAGAATTGATTGAGATGATAATGAATATGATACTGAAATGAAATGATGATGTAAGTATGCAAGTGTAATGATAATGGAAAATGATGTGAAATGAATGTGAATGATAATGAAAATGAGATGTACCAAATGTCCAGTCATACTCAACCGTTGTCTGAAAAAAAAATACTCAAGAATGTGGCCAACCCTCAAAAATCTATTAAGAAGTCCCTCGAAATGCAAATGAATTATGCAGTCCTAATAATAAATTATGCAATCCTAAATGAAATAATGAATCATTCTCCTTGTTGCCATTTCTTGCTATGTTTAGTTGTCATCATTGAGCCTTTTGATATGTTGAAAGTTAGTACAAGCATCAAAGGGTATGTTAGCACCAATGATGACCTGAGTACTGCTTTCATAATGTTTGATGTAGCAAGTTAATACAAGCATCGAGGTATAATTGAACCAAGATGACCTGAGTATTGCTTGCATAAACAGACAAAAGTTAACCATTTTCCTATGCAAATTCTGAAATGTCATCAATGATACATTGTAGAGCATGTCCCGTGACCAATTTGCATCATACTAATGATTAACTTACAGATAGCAAGCAAAGAAAAATCATACTTCTTCCTTGTGATTCTAGTTCAGTACATCATTGAACCACTCCAAAGATATGATGTCATCAAATATCAAAACAACATTTTGCAACTTATTGCTTTAAGTTTTCCATTCATTGAATTCAGATTAAGATCATCCAGTTTTTTTTCAGTTTCAAAGTATGACATGTCTCAAAGTTGTTTTGACCAGGCTTGATTGGATATTAGATTGTTGATCTAATACTTGATAATTGATACATGTTGCTTGTTTGCTCAAAACAAAAAGTTGATTTCCCCCAACGAGTTCAAGATTTTGCCCCTAGTCTAGGGTGAGACACGACCATTTTATTGATGAAAGCATATGATTTATTGATTTTTCTTTGGATTTTAGGAATATTTTGATTTTTTTGAATTTTGATGTTTTTTTTATTTTTTTGGATTTTGATGATTTGGATATGGACATGCATGATGATATCAGTGCTTTGTTTTGAGATTTTGTTGAAAACCAAGCTAAGGTTGATTGATCAGATTGATGGATTGATAGTTTGACTAAGTGTGTTAAGTCAAACAAGGTGATAATGGATTTGTTAATTTGGCTAAGTGTGTTAAGCCAAACAAAGATGATAATGAATTTGTAAACCCAAGGAAGTTGCGTTATCCTAGAGTAAACTCGTTCATAAGATGATAGTTAGAGTAAGTGTGTTAAGTCAAACAAGGTGATAATTGATTGGATTCGATTGATCAAGATTGATGAAGCTTGATTTGGAACAAAATTATTTTGATGATTTGATGTGACATTGACACGCAAGTTAGATGTGACTGATATGAATTGTTCAGATTGATATTCAACGAAAGATAAAGCCTGATAAGGAGCGTCTTCCTATCAAAATATGCCATGGGCTAGTGATTTGGATCTTTTGGCTCGCAAATGCTTAACCAATTTGATTTCACATCTTCCAATGTTCAGATCACCACATAAGTTGGAGGATATATATCAAGATTCATTCCTGAAGCAAGATGTAAACATTTGCCCCCAATTTCTAGCAATGTATGAATAGCCATGGGTGGATGCTTGAATAGGTGTATGGATAGATACTGTAAGCATGCAAAGGATGCCAAGGATTATCTTGTGACAAGATAAGGTGTTCAAACAGAGGAATGCTCATTCGGATAATGTTTCAAGGCTCAGATACTGTTTGGATTGGATAGGATCAATGAAAATGACCCATGTCAAGATGTTTACCATAAACAAGTGTAAATTTTTTTACCAGATTTTGTCAAGATCAACATAATGTAAATAGATGGTAATGGGCTAGATAAAGGTTCGTGGATGAATGGATGATGTGGCTGGAATTTTGGCTTTGTGATAAGATGCTTTCTCTTGATTTGGTGCACGTAGATGCTCGATTCTACACATGATGCCTGTTTGCCAGGTTTTCATCATGGTACCTATCCAAAGCGCCACGAAAGTGGTTTTCACTAGAGGACGATTTTTTTTCTTTACTGTTTTCAATCCTTTTTTTGATTTTTTTGGATTTTTGTATTTTTGTATTTTTTTTTTAATTTTTTTTTGTTTTTTGATGTCGCCAAGACGCCTGTTTGCCAGGTTTTCATCAAGGCAACAATTTTTCTCTTATTTTGATTTTTTTTGTATTTTCTGAGAGATTTTAAGTTGATGTTGAACCACCTGGTGGTGCTGATGTTGATGCTTCTGTCATAATGTGCCATCGATATCCTGCTTGAAGAAACTGTTTTGCCAAGATACGTGCACTTGAATGCAACTTTTGAGATCCATGATTTGCTTTGTTGATATCGGAGTTAACCTCATCTTTGTGCGCACATCGTGATAGAGTGCCTTCTGAATCCTTATGATGAAGGGTCACTGCCAATACATGGTCAATGTGAGAATTGGATATCATGCGTGGAGGCGTGGATGGAGTATGTTTAGGAGTAAAAGATGGATTGGTTGATAGTTTGGAACCTTTGACTCTCCAAACTTGAGAAGATGAGCAATAATGGGTGGATATGGAATTGTGCATGGAATTTGGACCAACTGCTTGATACACTTTGTACATTGCTTGAGAAGCCAGCTTTTTCCTTTGTGGATAGCTTTGATGGATAATTTTCCCTTTTTGATTTTGCCCCATAGTTTCTTTGACTGATGGAGTTTGATAGGGATAATCTTTCTTTATATTTTTCAGTATCCAAGTGTATTTGATTTGCCTGATATGATTCTTAGCTTCTTTTGCATTGATAACGTTCTTCATGCTTTGATTCAAGTCTTTCTTTTGACGTTGGTCCCAATTTGTGGATGGGGTAATGGGAGGATAAAGATTTATGACGTGGCTGGTTGTAGTATTGGCATTGGTTTCATCATAAAGATTCTTTGTGCCCTCTATGTTGACATTTGCTTGAGATGAAGTTGCCTCCAATTTTATGAAAGTATTACTGATATGTTGAGATCCCTTGATTGTCGAATAACCAAGGCCTTGATTCTTAGGATTTCCAATAATCTACACTGGTTCTAGAATGCCTTGTTCATGTAGGCCTAATCCTCTGCCTTGATAATTCATCTGCTGAAAAATCCTATTTGCAATAGGATATGATTTACCTTGGAAACAAGGGCTAATCCTTCTCTGTTCTGTGGTGGATCTTCAAAAGTGACAACTTCCTTATTCATAAGATCATTTTCCCTTACAAAGGTGAGTGATCCAAGTTTGTAAGTGATAGGATCTTCAATAAGTGGGATGAATGCCTGATTGGTATGTTTATCTTGATCTTGTGAGATATCGGATTGTAGTTCTCCTTCAAGAGGTGTTGATGCTTCATTGTCCTTGTAAAAGTGTTCCTCATGATTCATTCTTGATATGCTTTCACATGATGTTTCTGATTCACAACTTTTGTAGAAGCCTTCTTCATGACCCATTTCTGACATGTCTCTGGATATATGTTGACTATGTGTATAAATGTTAAGATTAAGAGACTCTTGTTCCTTGGTAAGAGTATGAAACTCTTGTTTTGAATGACAATCATCTATGTGTCCATCCAAAGAAAGCATATTATGGGTAGAAGGAGGAGTATGTGCTATATGGATATGATCATCATTTGCGATATCTTGTATAGATAGGAGAGTTCCCATTAGGTCATTGTAGTATCTGAGAGATACAAATCCTTGATCTTGACTAATTCTGGAATTACTTTTGACATGTTTTGGATCAAATTCTTGACATGGATCGATTTCAAAGGATGGATTGCTTTCAAAGGGTTTTTGGACATCGTCATAAGGCATGGGAAGTGGCTCAATATCCTCTTGATTTTTGAGTGGACTTGGATCAAATGGTGAGTTGAGAATTCTTTCATTGTTCACAACCATGAGGTTGAAGGATGTCAATATGCCTTGGGAGGGACCATTGCTAGACCTTGGTGATAGTTGTTGATCATGCTTTGAAATATATTCTTGAGATATGTCCTCTAACTCATTAGGCATTGTAGAGACATTTTCAATACATTCATTGGTTAATTGATCATGGATTATGTCAATAGGATCAAATATCATCAACACTCCTTGAAATAGATCTTTGTAGGAGGGGTCTTGATCATAACTAAAAAATGGCTCTTGATGAATGTTGATTTGATCACTAGATGGGGTAGACATATCTTCACAGTGCTCATTGATGGATTGATTTTGATCATTGTCTTCAACAGTTATGGTGGAGAAATTGTTAATGTTTTCAACCATATGATCAAATGATGTTTATATTTCTTGAAGAGGTGTGATGAGCCCTTGATATGAGGATGATGGGATACTTTGATCTTGACTTGGAAAAGAATCATTAGATGAAGGAGATGGAGTAGCTTGATCATTAGATGGAAGGGAAGCTTTCGATAGGATGGAAGAATCGTCATGCTCTTGGGATGTGATTGAGTCATGAGAGGGTATGGATTCATAAGATGGGGTGGAGGGAGGACTTGGAAGAATATTTTGTTCTTGAGATGAAAGAGGATTATCATGGGTGAATAATGAAAGGAGGGGATCTTCATATGATTCTTGAGATATGGGATCTTGATCTAATATTGGAAGGGTTTGTAGAATTTTGGTATTATGGGATGGAGTGGAAATAATGTTTTGATCAAGATGTGTAGATTGAAATGAATCATTGGATGTAGAGAATATGATAGAAGAAGATGATTGAATGGGATCATTGACTTGGGTGGAAGAACCATGAGGTTCATTTTGAATTATGGGAGATGAATATAAATGCATGGCATGACAGGATTGGTCAATGTTATTTGATGGCTTAGATTTAGGCTTCCCCTTTAACCTTTACAAAAATTCAGAAACATTGAATTTGGTTGATGTTGTTTTCGGAGGAGAAAA
Organism: Sequoiadendron giganteum; assembly: GCA_007115665.2. Taxonomy (NCBI): domain Eukaryota; kingdom Viridiplantae; phylum Streptophyta; class Pinopsida; order Cupressales; family Cupressaceae; genus Sequoiadendron; species Sequoiadendron giganteum. Next base: position 29,736 of record VCHN02000280.1, read on the forward strand.
TGTCACATTCATATTTCTGTCAAAGGACTTTTTAGTTGTGCCCCCTTTTATTTCCTTGACTTGCCTCTGGAGTGCTCTTACTTGTTGGGTAAGAGTACTAAGATCGTTTAAGGGAGTTTCCTTCTTTTCAAGATTCTCTTTAATTTTCTCCATATTGTAGTCAGAGGGCAATTTGGCACCTTGCTTTGCCAATAAAAGAAAATATCCTTCTTTATTTTGCTCTAAGATCTTTTCCATAGCTAAGAGAAACTGTGGATCTTGTTTAGCTTCTAGAAGCATTTCTTCTGTTATCTCTTGATTTGAGCTATGAACAACATTTTCTTCCCTATGACTCATGTTTTAAAGTTTGTGGATGATCTTAATCTGATTTAAATCTGAAAAACACAGCATAGAGAAGCAGACAGTTGTTTTGTTACTCCTAGAATCTAAACAAAGAGTGTATGTTCTTTGAGATTTCCACAGGTTTGGAACAAGATAAGCATATCAGTCAGACTCACTCTTAATTTGTCAAATAGGTCATCATAGTAATCATAGCCCACAACTTAAAATCGTGTCGACTCACACAGCCATGTCACCCCCTAGAGGGCGCCCGTGTTTTTGTCTTTTCCAGGTGCGTACTCAAAGTGATGGAAGTGGATACCGAATCCCTTGAGCAAACAATTCGTGGCGACTATATGGTGAGTGTCTTGGGGGCAGATTCTTCCCTCCCCTTGCACCATGATTAAAATGATGTTTGGATACTGACACAGTTGGCTTTCTACACCATGGTTCGTAGTAAGGGTATCCGTTCAGTGTGGCAAATAGATATACTCCCTCGAGAGACCTCCCAACCTTTAGAACAAAGGTTTTGGGGATGGTTATCCTGCGCACTACTGTCAAGTTGGATTTTCATCAACAACTTGCTTTTGATTAAAGTGGGTTGGAAACCTTGGCTTTAGGTGTTCCCACTTAGGTCGTTCCTCTTGGGTGAGTACTTTTTCCCACAAGAGCAGGCCTTCTAAAGGATGTAATAAAATATTAAATTATAGAAAATAAAAGGTAAGTCTGGTATTTTGATCACCCAGCTAAGGGGAGAGCATAGACCTATTACCCACAATCACAACAAGCAAATAATGGTTCAATTTTAAATCCCAAATTGATAAATTTTCTATTCTAAGTGAAGATGTTGCTTCACTAAAAACATGGGATTCATTTTAACCAAAAGAAGATTTATGTTTGGTGACTATCCTAGGATTGGTTAATTCATATTTAAGTGTCTATCCTAGGATTGGTTCATTTTATTCCCCACACATCAATAAAATTTTTGGCCGTGGTCTCATCGGATCCAAACAACAATTTAAGAATGAGATTATAATTGCTCCCAAAGTGTTTAAAAACACTTGTTACAATCATGTGATAATGATTTTTCTTTAATTTTCATGCTCCATGGTCCTTTAAAATCTGCAATACAAGCTCCAAATGTTAGATGGAATCAAGAAACAAGAAGATATGAGGGTTAGATAAATGATTAAGCATAATAACCCTAAAATTTAGACCAAGTTTCATTGTAGTTTGACATTAAGTGATAATTTAAAAATTTAAACTCTATCAAAGTTGATAAATACATGTACCATTAGATAGCTTATGAAATTCTACCCCATTTCAAAAAAAAAAGCTCTGAAAAAGACCAAAATATGACCAAGATATGGCCATTTTAAGATTGACAAAAAAAATTAAAATCAGAAACTGTATGCGCTAAAATAGAGCTCGAAAATAGTCACCGAATGCGCGAAAACAGTCCCCGGATGTGCAAAAACAGTCATCGGGTGTGCGAAAACAGTCCCCGGATGCACGAAAACAGTCTGTGGATGCACCAAAAGAACTATCGTATGCGTCGAAGCGTGATTTTAGTTCGTCACCTCCAAAAAAATCTGCAAAAAGAAATATTAAATGTGGGGCTTGGCCACATGGTGGGCGCCAGAAATGTGTATGTTAGAATGTGTCAAATTAAATTGAATCTAAACTAGTACACCAATGAAACATTAGATTGAAGAAAACTAAATAAAATAAAACAAATGCAAACTCTAAACCGCAACTTCTTCAAATTCATTTCATTGTCCTCTATCTCCAAGGATTCGCTTCAAGATGTTTGCTCTCAGTTGTGCAAACAACAGCTTATAGAATGGCACTTGAGAGAATGAGATTTATCAAAAATGCATATGCATGTAAATGATTGAGCTTATTGAATTAAAATGCTATGAAATGCTTAAGATGCGACTATAATAACTACGATTGAAAATGTGAGATTCGAGGTCCTTTTCAACTCATAAGAGGGCTATATTTATAGATTTTTGAAGGTAGGAATTCAATTGGCCAAGATCGATGATTGAGTTCAAAACCTGTTAAAACGAACAGTGAGAGATCGAGAATTCGAAAAAGAGGTGGAATTCTGAGAGACAGAAAATGAAGAGACAAATTGAAAGGTGTCTCTCATAATTAAATAAATAAATATTTAATTACGTGTGAAAGAAATGTGAAAAGGCTTTAATTAAATATTATCAGAAAAGGAAAAAACCTTTTAATTAAATATTAAGAATATTTAATTTTTGTGAGAGAAATGGGAATTTAGAAAATGATTTAATTAAATATCGAAAGTATTTAATTAAATGTGGAGGGAGGAATATCATTTAAATTTAGAATTTAAACTTTGATAATTAATGTAAATAAATTGTAAAATCTATTTAATTAATTAAGAGGAAGGTAGCATTAATTAAATAAATAAGTTTATTTAATTAAATTAGAAGAATTAGAAAAATGAACAATATAAATAAATAATTAAATTTATTTATATGTAGATGACTTAAGAACATTAATTAAATAACTCATATTTAATTAATTAACAGGTTCGATTGACCGTGACCATTTTTAGATGTGTACAATTTATATCTAAAAACTAAAAAAAAAAAAAATTATTGTTTTTTGGCAGTTTTTGGCATTTGTCCTATTTTGTCATTTTTGGTAATTCACATACATATCCCTCTGAGCTTAGATTCTTCCTTAAAATTTTATAACACTAAGGTAAGACAAATTTTCAACTTACAATTCAAATTGGGAACATGAGTTCCAAGTCACTAAAGACACAACTTTCTAAAAGTGCGGAAAAATAATAAAAGCTAATTTTGAGGGCCTAGATGAAAGATTTTGGCCTCGAAAATGTGTGAAAATCACACTTGGAAACACATTACTAGTTTTTGCTTGGTTTAATACCAAATCTTGAGACCTGAAAATGAATGATTAAGTTGTATTTGGGTTAGTTTTAAATAGTAAAAATTGTTGACTATGTGTTTTTTTTTTTTGGTGCTATAGAAATAATATTATTAGTTTTATCTTATTCTTCTTTTAGCATTCAATAGGAAATAATGGTATTAGTATAATTGAAGGTCTCTTCATATGACTAAAATATATGAATCTTCAAACTTGAAAATTGAGTTTATGTAGTCTATTTCAATTGCTTTCAACATGAAATTTGACATTGTGCAACATAGTTTTAGTGATTTAGGCCTAGAAATCACTATCCTATTTTATGTGTTTTGAAATTGGCATTTTGTAGCCTTACTATGGTGCTTTGGGCACAAAAATCGATAATCTATTGTACCTTTCCTCTTAGAGAGGAAAATACAATCCACCATACATTTGTAGGAGCCCATCTTCCATCTTATGTAGTCTATTGTATCTCTCCTACTATAGATAGGAAAAGACCCTCCCTAAAATGTTGCTAAGATCCGAGCATCCATCTTTTGCAGCCTATTTCAGATATGTTTTCCTTCAATTCTTAAGTCTCATCATTGTATTCTTTTACCCTGTTTACCGATTCACTCTTATTTCATTAAAGTGCACAATTATTCATGTTTCTTAATCAAAATTATTGTTTCAATTTGTCTTCCAAATTAGTTTTTTCATGTCTTATCTTAGTGCACAGTTCTTCGAGTCCATGTTTGAATACTCATTAAGATCATTTGGCAGCCCTGTTTATCTTTAGTCATATTTGCATTCGATTTATTAGTAGTGCATTATATATTTTATTCTTCCATAATTCTGTCATCCTTCTTCCATAATTATCTTTTCCTTCTTTTAGTCTTCCTAGAATATTCTATCCTTCATTAATTTTTTATTCAAATTTGATAGCTCTTCTTCAAGTCTTTCTTTTTCAACAAATATATTTTTTTGAAGACTATCTTGTTCCATTCCTATAATTTCCTTTTGATATACTAAAGTTCATTTTTACTTAGTGTTGGACTCTTTTAATGGAGTATAATTATATATCAACAAATGTAATTTTGAAAAATCAGATTCATAAATTATTTTTTTATTATCTTTTTTTATTTATATATTCTTTTATGTATTTCATCATGTCTTATTTGTATATTTTAGGCATTTTCTATTTATTACGTCTATTATTGTCTACTATGTTCAAATATTCATGCTCCACATTAACATGGCTATTCTCTTATTTCAAGAAATCCAACAATGTGATATTAATCTTGTATCACACAAATTTGACCTCTAAAATTTAAATTTAAAACCAATGGAATTTCATCTATTAGAAAACCTTTCCTCCAAAAGAATTTATACACTCAATGTATTATCTCATAACATAAAGATTACAATAAACTTGTAGAATCTCTATGCAAGGCTTTTGAAATATCAAGCTCCCCAATTCCACTCTATATAATGATGAATTTTATCCATGCTTCATCGATCCATACATATCAAACTTACAAGAGATACTAAAATTTAGAAAGAAAGATAAAGGTAACGATAGCCAATGCCAAAAACTACTTATGTTATTGATTTTATAGAAATAAAGTTACAAAAAACTACTATGTTGTTATCATATCCCATGAAGTCAAAGAATATCAAACGGTTATAGGGGGAGTCATGGCATGAGTATGGGTGTCATACTAGTAAAATTAAGACAATGTTATCAGACAATAAAAGTTTCTAATTACAAATTAAATGAGAAGCATGGACACCATGAAAAACATGAACAAAAAGCAACATGGAGTTACCATCCATCAATGAATTCAATCACACACATGGGAATGATGGTGTTGTATCTAGATAGTTCCTACAATTTCATTAAAGTGATATGGAATTCCGGTCCCTAGATCGTCCAAAATTTTAAGTCACACGAAAAAAAGAAAATGGTGCTAAGAGTCTATAAACCCCTGCAACCCCTTTTCCTTTGGGAAAAAATGTGAAAGAAGGGAAGAAAAATTGCATGCGATAGGAAAGGAAGATATTGGTGTGAGGAAAAGTGAATGGAGAGGGAAAAAGTGATCTCATGGAATGCACAAATTATGGGATATGAATGAAATGAATTAGTTGAAAAGGCTTTAAAATCTTTTTTATAAGAAAACATAGAAATAATGGTGCATGAAGGATGAATGACATGTGACCCACCATAAAGGTGTGATGTCAATTAGTCAAAGTTAGGTGGTACCATGAGGGTGTGAGCAACAAATATTAATAGGAGGAGAATAGAGTAGGAGGGCATCTAAAATATGGGTGAGATATATTTGGGGTACCATTGGGAACATCGTGTGATAGATAGAGGTGATTTAAGAGGGGATGGCATGAAGAGAAAATATAAGAATGATATTAACACAAAAGGAAAATACAAAGGAACTTGAAATAGGAATAAGATGTGAAGGATTGGAAGGAAAAGGGTTTTGTAATGCCCTGCCTTATAACCCTAAAGGAAGTTGAAATTAACGATTAAAGTGAACCAATTTTTTTTTTTTAAAGTGCATTTAACATACACATTCACTTACTAATTAACAACAAACTCTAAGGCTACAAGGTTGGGATTACTTGAACCCACACAAACATATTACATATAACCATAGCATTTAATACTTAATGAAACAAACATCATACAACATAACTTAATAAGATAAACATCCAAGATACAATTTCATAATCATTTACATAATCCAATAGTTACATCACTCATTCCCAGAATGAGGCATTAGTACATAAGATTACAATTAAAGAACTCCACCTCATAAACATAAGAGGAATAAAATAACTTATACAATCTAAAATATTACAATGCAAGAAAAACTCAAGAACTGCGAGTTGTCCATCAAGAAGTCTCGCCACCAAGTACTGAAGAGAAATGGGGACCCAATGGTTTTGGTGCATGTTCCACCCAACCAAGTGGTACCCGAAGGACCACCCCCCATGCTAGGAGATAGTAACAACGTAACATGGACAAAGATCTACAACCTCTAACCAAAGGCAGACTCATACTGACTCAACCAAACAAAAGTACAACATAAGGACAATACAAGTACAACTCTCACATCATTGACATAGGTCACATTGCTTCCAGACATAAAATAGATCAAGTATGTTCAGAGAACCATACACATAACATAAATAATATCAAACAGACAGTTGTCCTAGATAGAGTGTCATCGCATAGCTCAAAATAAGTTACCCTCGGTGGATCTTCATAGGCTCCGATGATCCTGGTGGCCTCTACCGACCCTCGGCCCTCATACTTACTAGTGTGGAATCAAATACCTCTCGTACAGACAAGATAGATGACTATGCCATTCTAGGCCTTTCCACTCATTCCAAGCCTTAACTAGCACTTGACTATGAATGAAGCTAGAACTTATCTTTTTAGTGTGTAGTACTCCCCAATATTCATTTCAATTTTATTTTTCACTTGATTAAACTCACTTCCATAGGTTGCCCCTAATGGAAGCCACTCTTCTATTCGACAACACACAAACAAACTATCCACCAAGGGACTCACAAGTGCATACAACCTAGGTATCAAAACCACTCCATCACAAGGATGAACAAATAATAGAACACACTCCAAACATCTTGGAGGCAACTAACACATAGTCCACTCCTTTCACAGGAGGTACAAAACAACCCCGTTCATGGAAACCGGGTAAATACTAATAAGACACCATGCACTACCCAAGGGAAAACACTGGTTGACATCATGAATCGACAACCCTCTTAGATCCTCTAAGATTCTCTGGAAGACTTACAAATCTAGACTAACACATAATCCCATATCCCAAAATATAACATGACGACATAGCTACAAAGCAATCAAGTCATTAATCAAATCTAATATTTGGATTTCCTAAATCCATATTCAAGCAATAGGTAACGTTTACAAAAGCAAAGGCACAATAACAAGGTTTACTCAAATAACCATATACTCCTTTTCCATTTTCATAATAGAGAATCCTAAACAATATAAAAACTCACATCCCTTTACAAAGTACAAGGAAATTAAATATAAAAGGAAATCACGAGAGAATCACTACTTTTGGATGTTCTAAATCCATATCTCATTCATAATTTCATTCACAATAATATAACTGCCCAAAATAGAAAATAAATGAATTAAGGTAATTTAATTGTCTCTTCATTATAACATCTCCATAATTAACTTTTAATACACATAAAACTATAGCCAATAAGCTTTTTCAAATTTCAATCCAAAAACTATGTCTCTTCAACTATCCACTTAAAACCTGCAATTTAAAATATCTTAAAATATCCCTTTTCACTAACAATTTAACCATGCATTCAACCTTATCTTTTAAATCTCCATGCGTCTAAATAAAACAACATAAAATATTGCATTAATTCTCAATATAAACTACTTATGTGATATATTCATTAAATAAATTTAATATGCCATCAACACTTAACACAATTATTCTTATATATACATCAAGTATATCCAATTATACCATAACAAAAGATTACACTATATTAATAAAATATTATAATATTCCTTAACTAAATTTTCCAATTGCCTATATAATCCAAATATTTAAATGCAACTACAATGTTTTAAAACATTATTTCTAGATATTCAAATTGTAGACAATATATATTAATCATTTCATTATCCAATAGTTTTAATACAATATTAAATATTATTGAATTTACATAATAAATATATATCATATATTTTATTGAATTATAACTATTAATCAAAAACCATTTAAATCCAATGCAAGTCGGCATATTCGAAGTTCACAGTTTTTAAGAAAAATAAATTAAAAAAAATTTTAAAAATAAAAAATAAAAAAATAAAAATAAACGAAATGTTTGGGGAGGGGTCGGCCACAGCCAAACCCCCACCCCACCTTACTCTAGCCGTGGCCTCCCTAAAGGGTTGTGTTGCCTTCAAAGGCAGCGCTCCCTCCACACAGTGGAGGGTGCTGTCTTTGGAGGCAGCCACACCTCCATGTAGGGAGCGGCGGTGGGTTCAAAACCCCCGCCTAAATACAATGCACAAAAAAATACGCGTTTCATTTTTTTTTATTTTGATTTTAAAAGAAAACTTTTACAGAATTCCAGAATTCCATCCGGCGTACGGACATCGATTTAGGGTTAAAAACAAATTTTCAACAACAAAATTAAATATATATATATGTATATTTAACAAAATATATATATGTATATATATATTTATCCAGAATTTCCACTATAAGTCAAATTGAAGAGATTTTTCCAGAAAGTCCAATTTTCCACAGAGGTTTAACAAAAATTAATTCTTTTAACTAATTTCTTGAATTCTTAAACAATTAGAAGAATAATAAAATCAAATGGGTCTAAATTGCAAATCAGGAGTTTTCCAAAACAGATTTGTTTTTCCACAGAGGTTTAAATTTTCTAAAAACAATCTAATATTTTGTTTAACCTCAAAGTTCAATTTAAACAACAAAACAATCCATTTTCTCAATTAAATTAACTTCTATAGAGATTTACACAATTTTCCCCACAGTTTTGATTTGATTTAAATCTAGTTTCAATTATCAAATCTTAATTCTCAATGAATTCAACAAATAGATTTCATGAACAATATATATTTATTTTGAACAAACTAGAACAAGAAAACCACAGAACAAAACCTGGAATTCGAAGCTATAGGAAGAGAATAAATTTCTGATGCAAGCCTTCTCCAAGGATTCCCTGTATTTTTCTTAAACGTGCAACGGATCCAATCCAAAAACTTCAACAAATGCAAATTGACTTTCCTCAAATCACATCCAAAACCAAAAGTTGCTTCAACCCTTCCTCTGTGCAATTTTTCCAAAATTATCCTCACACTAGAAGAAGTTTTTTCCTCCCTTCAAAAATTCTCTCAAGCATGAATTTTGCAACCAATCTTCATTCCTAAATTCCCCTCACACATGCATGCCTAATTGAAAATATCCTGCACAACCAAATCTGATTTTTTTTGCAAAACTGAAACTTAAAATATCTAAATATCAATTATCTCCAAAAATTGAAAACTAACTTTGTTTTTCAAATCCAATTTCAATTTCTAAATTAATTTCAACTTAATTGAAATTAAATTCCAGAATAATTAAATTTCCACAAATTGAAATTAAATTCCAAGTTAATTTTAATTCTTTTATTTCTTTTAATTTTCTTGCAACACATTTTAATTAATTAATTTAATTATTTAATAATTAGATTCAACCCCTTGGATTAAATTTAATCAATTAAATAAATTAAATATAATTAATTAATTTAAATATAAACTTTTATCCACATTGCATAATTTAAATATAATAATCATCAACATGATATAATGCAATTATTCTAAACATCTATTTCCAAATCAAGAATCTTTAAAATTAAATAACATTAAAGTAAGGCAAACAACGACTCGACACAGACGACTGATGACACACTAAGGCTAGGGTGTAGACTTGACACATGTTACCTAGCTACTATCTCCCTTCAACTTAACTGTTGGATCGACACACTCAGACCTGTGAAACCAAGTGGAGTCAGTGTCATATACCTGCAATCCTGAAACATAATAATCAACATAATAAAATATAACAGCATATAATACACACCGTGAAGAAGAAATCTCAAATTCGCAAGGCGCTCGCAAGCGAGTGATGCGAATCCGTCCCCTTCACCAATACACTCAACAAAACTGACACTTCCACAATACATCGAATATTCTCATAAGCACTAACATGTTATATCACTAACATCATTATTACACCAATTAAAACATATAACATAAATCATTAGATAACTTAAGTCACATCACATAGAATAGTCTATCGCACAATAAATGGCGATCAAATACACACACAAGATAAAGTATCTGAATATCCAGAAGTATAAATCAACGCAAAACAAGGACACACTGTCCAGTCCATAAAGCAAAATAGAGGGGTGTTACAGGTTTGATGAAGGATATACGCATGATCTTCTCAAAATTGATTTGTTGAAAAAGGCTTTAGAATATCTCAAGAAAATGAAATTGGTAGGAAAATTTACTAGATGTAGCCCACATCCTTTGTGCTTAAGATAAAATGGGAGATTTAGGAGAAGAAATAGACATCTACTAAAGAATAAAGGAAGGAATTTTTTTTAGATATTAGAGTTGCAACTACCTTGGTAGATGTGAAAGATGAATCAAGAATACGGATCTCATGGAGCATAGTGAACAACGAAACAAGTAATAGTTTTTTAATTAATTATATATTTTGCTTTGCATACAGATGCTTTTCTTAGAGTCAAAATATTTTCAAAATTAAACCTGTCCCAATGTCCATGGGAAAAACACTACAAACTGTCTTATAGGCTATCTTGCCTTTTTTATTAAACCCATCTAGAATTTTAGGTATTATAAGGTTACACATAGTGGAATCGACAAAGAATATGATTATGTTTTCTACTAAGACACAAAAATAAGTTTCCAATTGAAGGCTAATGTCATTACATACCATGAATATGATTATAAATATAGTACTGTTGATATTTCTTTAACTGTTGTAAAATTGCTAAAGAAGATTATAGATATGCACTAGCTTTAACTTAAGTGTACTATTTAAGGTATGGAGATGATTATAAGAAATTTCATAGTTTAGAGATGATGGTTGTCCTCAAATATTATAGTTCAATTAAGATTAAAAATAAAATCCTTTATTTTGACATAGATTAGGTTTGACAACCACTTTTTCTTGAGTGTTTCTTTCAATTATGTTAGTGTTCTAAAATTGACTCTGAAAATTTGCAATGGCCTTAAAAATACTATCATGTGTTCAATATTTATTATATGATATAAGAATTCCTCCTTATTATTGGATAGTTCACTATATCTTGAAGAAAAAAAATTAAAGACTATGACAAAGGTTCTTACCATACTTATTAATAATAATTATAAGATAATGACATAAAGTATGAATTTTTATTTAATATTTCCAAGTAGAAGATTAGTGGTTGAATTTTAAATATGAATTCTCCTATAATATTTGGTAATCATATCAAATAACATGTTATGATATGGTTGTTTTCCTAGCATGATAACATTTTCAATTACAAGAAGTATATTTGAGTGAATCTTAAATTGAACCTTCATGGTACAAGTTACATTTAACATCTAGGTACTATTATCTATAAGGTTTTTTATCCTACAATTTTATTACTACTTGGAGGTTTTACGGATAGTCATCTTCTATGTAAGAAGGATTTTTTGAAGTTTAACTTAATATTATGATATTTATATTTTGTTTTTGTTGACTATCCATGGTAGTTTAAGAATTTTAAAGGGGTATACCTTGTTAATATAAGAGTATTTGGATTTCATTTTAAGACAAATGAAATAAAATGTTTAAGAATGATATTATTGAGTGTATGATTATTTGAATAATATGATGTTGCCCAAATATCTTTAGTATGACTCAAACGATGATTATGTTTAGAGCAATTTTGTAATTATTGCTAGTAAAGGGATAAGGATAATTATTAATTTTGAATACTTTTAGTAAGATGTCGTTAATTAATAGAGTGAAACAAAATACCAAGGTTCAAATACTATATTGAAAAATCAATTCTAGAATCACTATGTAATTAAACCAATCTAAGAGGTGACAATTCATTTCCTTTGTATTCAAAACTCAAATAGGATAGAATTCTCCCAAGTTTCATCACTAGATTTAGAGATCAACAAAATATTAATTATTAAATGCACTCACCTTTAGGTTGGTTTTCCTTTTAGGTTTGATCTCCTTTTACTTTGGAGATCAATCTCTTGTATTTCATTCATGCTCTATTTCATTTTAAGGAATACATCTTGCATATTGTGAGAGCCAAACCCTTGTCTTGATCTGTCTCTTTCTCTGTGACAAGTCTTTTGCATGCAGGTATTAATTGGGGTTTGTGGATTTGCATTTTCTCAAATCCTACACGGAGACCTTGCAACCGCTCAAGAAGCTTCTTTTTCCCCCTCTTTTCTCTTTATATGCTATCTTTTCACTTCATTTTCTCTCTATGGACCTCTCTAGCTTTGGCTCTAGCCTCTTCCTCTTCCCTTTGTGTTGATATCTTGCTTGCACAACTCCATACAACTTGCTACAACAAAACTCTCTCACGTCCTTACAATACTCTTTGCAACTCCCTTGGCTCTAGTATCTCTATCTCATTTAAATCGTGTGCTTGCAAGCATATTGGGATTGATCATATCCCCCATCAATTGCATCTTTATCTCATAATATAGGTTCTCCTCCTTGAGTGGGGATTTTTTTTATCACTCCATATTTTCTTACTTCATTCACTTTCTCTACCTACTTGGCTGCCTGTGGAGGTGGGAACACCAAAATGAGGGTTTGATTGAGGAAAACCCCTATACAGCCCCAAAATTTTCTCTAGATCTTATATATACAAGTTTTGAAGATATCCAGTAGTTGGAGGCTTCATTACTTGGTTTTCTATGAGAAGTTTCTATCTCTTATTCTCTCACTTAATCATTTAATTTACTATATTCTTCGCTCTATTACTTTCCATTACTTTCCTACATTCTAGAATTTCTTAGCAATTTTATTTTTAGAAGTTTCTCTACTATTTTCTATGACATTCTCACTTTCTAGTTCGTATGAGACGCCAACGCGCCTCTGGGATCCAACACGCCATGCTATCATCCTTATTTTACACTATTGTCCATTGCTCGAGAGATCATTAGTTTTTCCAGAAAACCTTTGTGATTTACTCCTTCAAATTCTAGAACTCTCACTTTGTTCCCTAAGGTAGTTTAGGTTAGTTTACCCCTTGGGAATCTCTTGAGAATAAAGAGACTCGTGAGTAGCGAATCCCCCTTCTCTACAAACCCCTATGTATTTTTGTATGTTTAGCATTAAGGATTAGTAATTTTTGGTATGAAACCAACACTTTATGGAAAGATTATTATCATTATATTATAATTTACTAATTTCATAGCTTATGCTTAATTCATAGCCATGGCTTAGAGGTGATATTAGATATCTCATACAAGAGGAGAGAATGAACTTCCTCTAATATTTTGGGTGAACTATGAAGCCTCTAATTTACCACAAGGGGATGTGTAGGTAGGGTCAATATGAACCTTGAGGTTTAGGCCTAGGTCGAGGGACTCTCCCAAATAAAGGAGCTTAGCACTTTTGAGTATAAGCATATAATTGGTGATGTTTATTTTCCATCACCATGGTGAATGAAGAACTTTTGAAATCAACACTTCCATTTTAGATCATAGATGATTGATTGATTAAGTTGTTAGTTTGTGTGAAATGAAAAAATATTGTAGTGGTCAAGGGATGAAAACTAAAATTGTATTAAAAAAAATTGTGCCTAATAGTATATACTTACAAATTTGTGTACCCCTCACTTTTGGTGTTAATTTTTTCCTTTTGGTGTTATCCTTACTAGAATCAATTTGAGCAATTTTTATTTGTTTTTTCTATAACATTCCTGTTCATTCACATGGTACGAATCTATACGAATTTTGTATGACCTTCACGTGCTATGGTTAGAAATATAATTTAGTTATCTTTCATTTAGTTTTTTTTTGGTTAAATTTCATTAAGTTTAGAGAAAGTTATAGCATATTTGGTAATAGTAGGTCTGAATCTACCCTAGGGTTTCTAGTTTTGGGGAAAATAGAATAACTCTTATTTCCATTATTGGATTTTGATAAAAAAAATGGAGGAAAGGTTTGTAATAAGGTCTTATTCAGTCTTAATAGATATATTGGCTTAATTCTCTTATTTATTAAAGTAATAGGTGATTTTTCCTTTCATTTACATGCATATTTTCCTAATTAGTCCTAGTCAAGAAGCGGGACATTCAATGTTTAAGGAATTCCTTACAAATAAATCCTACCTTATTTTTTTCTATGTATAAAAATGGCCAAATGGGTATCCTAAATAGGTATCCTTTTCTGTATATCATATATGGGTCAAAAGATATGTCCAATTTTCCTTTTTGAAAGGCTACAAGGAAGACCAAAGGTTTGTGAAGGAAAACCCACATTTTGATGAACAAAGGCACTTGTTTAAGGTTGTTTTTAGTTTGATTACCCTTGCTCTGCATCACTCCCCTACCCCATCATATTTATAATTTATTCTTTGGATATATTGGTGTTTCATTTGAATGTTTTGATTATGCAATGGTTGTTGGCAAGATATAGAGAGTTGTGAGGAACCACATATGTAATTTGGGTCATTATAGACCCATATATTCATTATATACCACTTAAATAGCCTTAAAAAACCTTTAATGTTTCTAAATAAGCTATAGCAGTATAAAATTTTATGGAGGAAAAGGTAAATTTGTGATAATACGATAATTAAGTGTTATTATGAAGGGATATGATGGAAAGGAAATATGAAAATAAATTAAAAGGCTATATAAATAAGGGAAAAGTGACAGATAAGAGTATGGAATCATGGGGAATAATATACATTAAATATATGTGAGAATAAGGAAGATGAAATGCGTAAGGCATGAAGAATTAATTCTAAGACATGTATAATTCATTGACGTATATTAATAAATGATTTTATGGCTGTATAAATATGAATGTATATAATTCATTATGATTTGGTTTATACTAATCGCATATATAAGTTCACCCTTTTTATTGCATCACACCAATTTTTACTATATATAATAGAATATTAAACCTTAGACTCCGGCCAAGGTTTTTCTATCAACAAGGGTCATGGGAAATCTTTAGTTAGGATATAT
Organism: Sequoiadendron giganteum; assembly: GCA_007115665.2. Lineage (NCBI taxonomy): Eukaryota > Viridiplantae > Streptophyta > Pinopsida > Cupressales > Cupressaceae > Sequoiadendron > Sequoiadendron giganteum. The sequence continues at coordinate 44,796 of VCHN02000280.1, forward strand.
ATATCATTGTAGACACCTAAAATGTGACTTTACCCATCCACACCTCATTTTAGCCTATCCCAAACTATTAATTAAATGAATGCTTGTTATTTATTTACTTAATTTCCTATTTACCTTTATCCACCACCTTTAATTAAATAAATCTGTATTTATTTAATTAATCTAACCTTTATCCTCATTCCTCTAAAATACCATAACCTTTCTTAATTTAATTAATCCTTTATTAATTAACTTTATCCCCATCCTAATCATCATTTTCCCATTCTTCGATTTTCGACTCCACCTAAGTTAATGAACCCTTGGTTCATTAACTCAAGCCATCTTCATTAATCAATTAATGCTTGATTAATTGATCTAGCCTTCATCCCTAATCCTCATTTATCATCATTTCTTAATTTTAAATTCCTACATATCACTTACCCCCACTAACCTCTTACACAAGCCACCCTATGAGCCACCCTATCTCTTTAATGTCTCTCTTCCCAATGTGTGCTCACACATGTGTGATCACACCTCCCCATTTCACCCCTTTCCATCTCGTGACACTTGTAACAAGGATAATCAATCCTCATCCTTGATCCAAACCTCACCTTCTCAATCAATCTCAACCCTCCATTAGCCATTCAATCCTAGCCATTGATTCCTCTCACCAAAATTATATATAATGAGGCCTTGGCTCTCATCTCAAATAACACACACTCTTCCCATCCTTATGTTTTCCAAATCCTCATTAAATTCATCTATATCCATATCAGCATCATGCTAAAATTATGAGAAACCACATTCCTCATTAAATTCATCTATATCCATATCATCATCTTCATTTTGGGACGCCCGGTGGCTTCCCACCCCTTTTTACTAATTTTTCATCAAGTTTTTGTGCGTTTTGAAGTTCTAGGTGTCGTTTTCAAGAAAATAATGCAATGTGGCACCTAAGTGTAGACTTGTGGCACCTAAGTGAAGACTTCTGGTGCCTAATTTAATACTTGTGGCACCTAGTTTCAAAGTCGTGGCGCCTGTGTAACCCATAACTGTGCTTCCATTTTTTGGTATTGTTATCATCATTCTGAGGTAGATCTAGGGTTTATTTGGATTCTAACATTTTTTTTTAGGTTTTAATTGTCCAATTTTTTCTTTTTTAGGTTCATCCATCATTTGCATGCTTAAAATAGGTATTTTTCAAGTTTTGTGAGACTAGGCTTTCATACAAGCATTCTAGGTCACCTAGGATCATCTTCATTTTGAGCTCATTATCATTACATTTGGGGGCATATTTTGGCTAAATATTCATGTTTTTAGGCCCCCCATATGTTTATATATCCATTTCCCCATTTGGGTCATCACAAAACTTCATTTTCTGACCTCTGAGAGTCATTTTTAGCACTTTCTACAAAATGGCGTCTAAGTGCAAAATTGTGGCGCCTCTGTTCAAAATTGTTGCACCTCTATTTTAGGG
>VCHN02000561.1:0-34943 GCA_007115665.2 Sequoiadendron giganteum
ACCTACACCACATCATCAATTTTTTTTATTTGAATACATCAATAGGGAAATGTTAGTGTCTTTAGGTTTATTTTGTCTAATAAGCTTTGAGAGATCAAGAATAATGCAAATAAAGGATGTTTTGTGTCTTAGAAGTCAATTAGAAATCATATAAGTTGTAAAATGTTGACAAAGCAACTTTAACACAAACAAATGTAATTAAGGGACCAACTAATCCCAAGGTTGGTTATGGGCATTGGGGAGAATATGGTTGTTGGAAAATTATTTAAAAATCCTTACCAAGGCTCGAATGAGAGAGTGGAAGAAGTTTTGTAATAAGTTTACACAATAAACACCACAGTTTTGAGCAATTTTCTAGAAAAATATTGTTTTCTTGATCTTTTTGAGTGTTGTACGGGCACATACAGGTTCTTCGTGGTCTAATAATTTTAGAGGATGTGTCTATATTTTTTCTAATTCATTTATTTTTTATTTTGTGTCTTAACTCTTTGTTTGTAGAGAGAACCAACACAAACAGTGATTGTCCCAGTGTTGCTGAATCAAGGGTTTGAGGGGAAATTTGTGATGTAACAATCAATCCACCTATTGTTTGCTACTGTATCTCAATGGATTGATTGAAAACATGTTATAATAAGTGTTTCAACTCATTTTGGAATAAGGAGTCATAATTATGTGGTGTTTTTGTGACTGTTCTAAGACTGAACAAGGGTTTTCCAACATGGAAGTGAGGAACCAAAGAGAGGTTTTTAAGAATTAATGCCTGTAAGGGTTATGTGAGGGTCTAATGAGTCTATGCAAAAGTATTTTGAGGTGTTTTGGGCTTTGGAAGTGTTGAGAGAGGTCTAGAGTTGTATGTTTCTTTAAAACCCTTGATTTTGTGAAGGTTTTGGAGGGTTTCTTGGGTTTTGTGAGTTAGAGGCTCTGTAGACACAAACTAATGACAAAATTTGAGGTTTGGCACCATGACCTAAGACTATCCAAGGTGTTTGGATAGATACCTAAAGTTGGAAGGGTGGTCCCTTTGGAAAAAAAGGGCTAATTATGAAGCCAAAATTGAAGTAGGTGTGTTGAAAGTCTATGTCGGTCCAAAAGAGAGACCACTGATTCTTTGGTATGTTGTGTAGCTTTGAAAAGGGTATCTCAATCCATCTTGTAATTGTCTAGTGTTTTGGAAAGGTTGGGAGAAATCTGGCTAAAACTGAGTTTTGAGTACTACAAGAATAACCAGTCACAAATGTGAGTTTTGGAAACCTTGATGAATCTGACTTAGGGCTTGTTGTCAATTGATTCAATTGTCATTGTATGAATGTTGATGGTCTTTGTAGGGCCTTGGTGGAGTCTTGTTGTTCATTTGCAAGGTTGAGGAGTTGAGACCCTTGAGGGTGGGTTGATGCCCATTAGGCTGAATCATTATGAAGAAGAGTTCTTGATTGAGAATTGACATTTCCATTGTTGTGAGTCTTCTCCACCTTGGCTCTACATTAGAGTGCTACAAGGGTGGATTTTTGGGTAAGGTGTTGAATGAAGAGTTTGGTTTGATAAGGCTTTGAGGTTGTGTATATTGCTCAAAATAGGTTATATTAATCTTGTTAGGAGCCCCTTGAAGGAAGGTTGTCAGACTGATTGGGTTTGAGCCTCCTTGCCTCTGCATTGGTGAGGCACAAGTAATTGAGGAATTCCAAAGGATACAAACCACCATGAATGGAGCTTATTTATACAATACACTTTAGATGGGGCTTATTGAGCATTCAGCAATAATTAATTAAGCATTAGATGTAAACAAAATCGATTCCTACAACATTCAAGCATACAACTTACAGGATACACATGATAACATCATTCAAGAATGGTAGTAGCAAAATAAGAGTTTCTTTAATCAAAAATCCGAAAGGCTATACAATGATATATATTGATAAAAGTATATAAATATATCCAAAAAAACTATATAGGCTTAGTACAAAGGAGCCATTTGGACATAAAATATCATGTATATATATCAATAGTACAAAACATATGTTCCAAAATGCCACATAGGCATACAACAAACAACACTAATACATAGTCATTTCCCTCTAGGGGAAGGAAATAGATCCCGTGCTGCCTTCGAAATTCAGCTGGATGGAGTGACTGTTGCTTGTCTTATCTTTTGAACACGCTCGCTACTCCTCCTCTCTTCACTCTGGACCTTCAACTGATATGATTAAAAGTAAAGATGTTAAAACATAGAAATTGAATTATGGAATGGCATATAACAAAATATAATCACTTACCGCATACATATAGTCATCATGCACATTTAAAGCATCACCATGTCCACGATCTGGAGTGACAACCACCTGTAGCAACCATGAAGATAGAAATTAAACTACATAAAATTATCATGAAAATTTTCTATAATAGACCATAAAAGAGAAAATATAATGTCAAATCGACTAATCTATTCCATACCTCTCTCAATGGATCAAAACTGGCTATTGTTGCAGCAACTCCATGGTCCATCATGCCACCAACATCACCAGGGCTATCTCTTGTCAACAGCTGCAAATGAAACAATATCTCAGGTATCATGTTGATATAGGAGAACATAATGTGACACGATCAAGGAATACTTGAGTGCAATGTTTGTGTTTCTCATCAATTTTTTAGATTTGTATATATGCAAAATTATGAAAACTAGCTAACATAGATTTACAACCCTATTAATGAATAAAGGCTACCTGAGTGTACGTTGTTTGAGGATATGAATCGTGAGGTGTGGAGGAAGAAGGTGCACCAGGAAACTATTTGAAATCCGAAGCATGTTATGAGACAAACATTCAAATATAACATTCAACTGTTCAAATGCAATAATAATATCTTTAATACTAGTTGCATACCTGTGGACTCATCGTCGAGAATGTATAAGGGTCTGTAGGAATAGAGCATCCCTCATGAATAGTGCGACCTTGAAATTTCATCATATCAAAATTCTACTAATTTAGTTATTCTTAAATTTTAAAATATATTTTAATAAACAACATTAAAATAACTTGCTAAATTTTACCTGAGTGTCAATGCCGAATGTATCATTCAAAATATCATCTGTGAAAGCCATTGCCTCTACAACTAACGTAGGCTATGTAGCTGCATCATGAGCACCCTGATAATTGTACGTGCAAACAACACCACAAGTGCCACAATGGTGGGGTGGAGCTCGGGGCCTACACGTCTCCTCCACACCAGGCTCTACTAGAGGACTCGCACACTGTAAAATGGTCTGGGTGAGTGAGCCAATCGACTTCATCGTGTCCACCTCTACACTATCCTTAACAATGGAAGGAACAATGCCATGCTCCACCATGGGTCTGCCCAAGGCTCTCGGTGCCAACTATGGATTATGTCGTGCAATAGGTCTATCGTGTGTGGAGCCCCCACCTCTACCCTGAAAGTCTAAGATGTCAAAATAGTTTGGCATTTTATTGAGGACAAACTTGCAATAGAGTTTCCTCAAAAAGTATTGCGGCACCTCATGGTTATTGCATGGAGGTTGGTCAAATACCATCCACCACCGCTCCCAAAATTTGATTTTAATTAAATCATGGTGGCACCAATGGATGGGGAACCTCCTGCATGCATGGGACAAAGGTTCATTGGTTTTTGGGTCTTTAAATAGGGCACACAACTCGGCTTTGCTAATTTTTAGTTTTTTGACATTTGCATATGACAAACCATTAGCATAAAATTGCCTCATCTCATCTCTCTTAGTTGACCAAAAATTCATTTGCTCGCTCATTTCTCCTACATGAGTTAAAATTGACTTCAATGATTCAACAATCCCTCTCTTATAAGGGTGGGTTTCAGCATGCTTGGTTAATCTTGCAATTAATTATTGAATGTCTCTTTTATTGTTTTCAATTTGATTTTGAATATTTTCTTGTGTTCCTTGAGGATTCCTATGAATTGATGGAGGGGTTTTAAGTTGTTCTTGTATAGGAGGCTCTTGATGAGGGGGTGATTGTGAATTCTCAATGTTTTGAGGTGGAGATTCATTCCCTAAGAATTAGAACAAAGTTTTATTATAAAATCTATTTAAATTTGCATTCCAAATCAAATTCGAAATAAATAGAATAAAAATACACACCTCTTTGCAATCTTCGACCTCTCCGATGTGCTGGAGGCATCCTCGTGGAAAATGGAAAGCTAGGGATGCAAAGAATGGAGGAGATTTGGTGAGCACGAGTTGCAGACCTGAAATATTCCTTCTCAAGCCGTGGGTTGAAGACAAAATGAGGGTTCCAAACCCGACTTTTGCATTCTATGTCTAGAAAGACATTTGGCGCACGCCAAATTTGGCGTGCGCCAAAGGCCTTATTTCGGGGTTTTTTAGTCATTTTTCAATTTGGCACCTAAATTGTGTCACAAATTGGTGCACTTACTCCATAATTAATGGTATGGACCCAACACTTGATGACAAAGTAGTTATTATTATATTATAATTGACTATGTTGATAGATTACATGTACTAAAATTAACTTAGTTATGGGTTAAAGGTGAGATAATAGATCTCATACAAGAGGAGAGTTTGAACTCCCTCTATCATTGTGTGGAAAACTACGAAGCCTCTAATTTCCCATGAGGGGATATGTAGGCAAGGTCATCATGAACCCTTGAGGCTTAGGTTGTAGGTCTAGGAAAGACCTTAACCTTGGGACCTTAACACTCTTTGTGCAAACATATAATTGGAAATAATGAGTTGATGCCACCATGGGAATGGAGAAGTATTGAAGTTAACACTATTAAGCTTCGTGGAAGGTGCTCAATCATTTAAGTCAAGTAGTAGATGTTGTGAATGCAAAGAAAACATTGTTGTGCTCGAGATGGGGATTTTACAAAAGTTAGGTTGTTATCAAGGAAGTTAATAGTCAATGCAACATGAAACTTTTGCATATTTGTTACTTTTAACTTCATTGTGTAATGATAAATAATTCTCTTGAAAGGACTACTATAGTATGGTCAAAAGAATAATCACACCAATCTTTTGATAGTAAAAAATTAGCTATATTGCCCTAATATTTTCATCAAGCCATGGGCACTATCATGTCACATTTTGAAAATTAATTTAGGGTAATAATCATACATCTTAACTAATAAAGGACTATAAATACAATTGCTATAGTCAAAGTTTCATGGAAGAAATAGTGTCATCAAAGGAATTTGATAATCAAGGAGGGATGTACTATCTTTAAACCCTTATTACCTACATATGGAGACAATATTCATCATTCAAAGGGACTTCAAAAACCATGCTAGATTCAAGGTTAATCATATTTGTAATCAAAATCCTAGCTACACCATAATGATGGCACTGGGTTGTCCAAATACTGTAAAGTAGAAACAAGGGGTTACCACTAAGGTAGAAGAGAGTTATTGTATCAATTATGTTATGAAAGATAACTAACATTCAAAATTGTCCACTCATTATATCATACCATACTAGGTAGAGGGGTGATTATGTACAAGGTTATCAATTTTGATACTATTCCAAGTAACTAGGAATATAGTTTTACAACCTTGAGACACTATCGTGTATGATTATATGATCCTAGTTAGTGAAATAATTAATTACATTCCCATGTCTTATAGTTGATTTCCCCTTAAATTGATTTGTGATGTCTCATTCTAATAGTTAATCCCAACAAAAGAACTATACAAAATGGAAAGGGTATAATTGTGATCCCTCCTCTCCCATTTCTTGCTAGTGAAGAATCTTTTAGTTTACTTGAAGAGTTCCTCATATTTTGTTTTTCTCTTTCTCCACCTCCTCCAACTCTTAATTTCATACATATGTAGGTTTATGAAAATAATTCAATTAAATTCCCATGTTATCATAAAATAAGCCTTTGACAGATACCCCAAAAATGTATATGCACTCTATGCATCTAATTTTATGAAGCCAACATCATAGTCTAGATTGCCAAATATTAAAAAACAAAACAAAAAAAAACAATTTTTTCTTTCTATAAATTGAAAATAAAACCCTATTCCTTGATTATTAGTGTAGGTGTGACATGGTGCACATTATTATATAGTCCAAGCCTATTTTTCATATCACTTCATTTAGCATAACCAATAATCTCCACAAGAACATTCTACTTGTTTAAAATGATGGAAATAGTTCACATCTCTCACAACAATTTCTCTTGCAACAATCTTGGAAATAAATTTCATTGTAGTGGGCAATCAACACATATCGAAGGTTCTTAAAAACTATAATAGTTTTTCTAGGGGTGCATCTAACAAACCAAAAGCAATTGCTAACTTTTCACTATGGTGGTAGAGAAATAATTATTTTCCCTCCTTTTCCATAACACTAATTAAATGTCTTGAATCTAGGGAATATCTTGCTGCATTCATCTCCCAAGCCAATCTCTCCAACTTTGTATAGATATCCTATGTTTGTGGATGTGATCTATCCCATACACGAAAAACACACACACCAATTTATGGCCTTCAATCCAACTACATCCAAGGATCTTTTTAACTCCTTTATGATTTATTAATCTCCTTACCATTTGAACCTGGCACCACATGCCCACATCTACATAAATATTTGAGAGACGAACATAAGTCAACATTTTAGGATCCAAAGAAAAAAGTAGCATCGCTATAAATACTCCTAAACCTATATCCATATGTGATAAGTAGGCACCAAGAAACCACATCCACACAATTACCACATGTTTAATTGACATCTAATGATAAAGTTTAGGGTGTCCTCAAGATAATCAACACAAGCAAGAATCTAAACCATACACAAAATGATCGGTTGTACGTGTAATGCAATAAGGGTTACTCATGTGATTGAAGTGTGTACAACCCTCTTCCACTAAACTTGAATGGCTGCATGCACATAGAACACAAGCAAAGCTTATAATGTTAAGATATTTTCCAAAATGCTTCATTAATTTTAACATTTTGAGAGCATCCTTGCAAATTCCATTTTGTGCATATCTTGCAAACATCTCATTCAATGAGATCACATTTTTTTGAGGCATTTTGTTAATACAATTCATGTGCCTTGTCTATGCTTCCACATTTTCCATACATGTCCATCAAAGCATTTCAAGTTATAATATGTGACAAAAATCCTCATTCCATTATGCTTTAATGAATATTCATACCGTGTTCCAAATCTCTCATTTTGATACAAACAAAGAAAATATTTACAACTACCAATTTCATTTGCTTGAAAGTTTCTAAATCTTTATCCACAAATCTATTCTATTTACCAAATTTCTTTAAGGTACATTGTCAAACAATTTGCATGCCTTGTCTATGCTTCGACATTTTGGATACCATAGTGGTTGCAACTACAACATTTGACAAAATTCCTCTATCCTTTATGCTTTGATGGATGTCCATACCGTGTTCCAAAGCTCCCATTTGGCACAGACTGCGAGGATGCTGGCAAAGGTTGTAGAGTCTAGTTTTACACCTGCCAATTGCATTTGCAGGAACGTTTCTAAAGCCTTTTCAACAAATGCATTTTGTGAATATCCTGCACTCAGGGCATTCCATCAGAACGCATTTCTTTAACGCATTATGTCAAACAGCTCACGTGCCTTGTCTATGCTTCCACATTTTGCATACATGTCTAACAGGGTAGTTGCAGCTACAACATCTATCAAAATTCCTTTCCTTTATCCCGTGATGGATGTCCATACCCCGTTCCAAAGCTCCCATTTTGGGACAGGCAGGGAGGATGCTGGCAAAAATTGCAGAATTTGGCTTTTATCCTGCAATCATAGCATTTCACGAGACCACAATTCTGTAAGGCATCCTGTCAAGCAGTTCACGTGCCTTGTCTATGCTTCCACATTTTGCATATATGTCTACCAGAGCATTTCAAACTGTAATATCTGAATAATCCCCTTGAGTTGGCAAATGAAACATGTTTGATGTGTATGGTGAAACAGTGTAACTGCATCAGGACACCCATGTCTTTTGAAACAGTCCGACTGCAGTGCGGGAACTTTACCAAAACCTATGCAGCGCGGGTGGGCGAGAGAAACATTTTAAAACATTAAACTTACTGACGGCCTTCTATACGTAATCAACGGCTCATGGAAACACCAGCCACCACGATCAACGCTTAGAATGTGCTGGTTAAGCCCAGCCATCACGTTCTAGAAAAGAGTACGGGAAAAGAAGCGTGGATAGTTCTTAGAAAAAGAGGAGGGGAGTACGAATTGTATATGCTTTTGTGAAACTAAAAAGGGACGCCTGGAAATGCGTGGGAGGAAATAGCCCAGCAGGTCACAGCAATCCCGCAAATCCAATAGGATTCCATTCCGTTCAAGAAGTTTAAATTCCCCTTCTCTGTATTTCATTTCTATTGATACTTTGCTGCTTCAGTTCGGCAGCTCCCATTAAAAATGACGAGCATCTGATTTACTTCGGTAGACAATGCAGTAAATGATATATTATCGTTGTGTACTTTGGACAGGGTTGCTGATGAACGGAAGCTTCGAGTATGCTCCAAAGCCACCGGCTCTGAAGGGAACAGAGATCATAGGTTCGAATTAGCTGCCCTTCTACCAGATCAGAGGCTTCGTGAAGTACATCTCGTCTGAGTATAAACAAACTTGAATCGCAGTTCAGAATGGGAAAGTCTGCCAGGTGAAGCGCACCTCCAGACGAAGTAAATAACAACTAAAATCAATCTTCAAATTTCGATCGCTGGTCTTGCCAGTCAACGATTCAGGATGAAAACAAAAGTTTGGTACAGTTCTTGCAATACGTGTCGGACCAGAAAACAATGAATGGTCCTGCAATATCTTATGATAATTAATCAGCCATCGATTAAATGTTGTCGCAGATTACCAATTAGGATTTTGCATCCTTTATAAAAAAATTACAAGCCTTTTCTAGATGAGGAACGCCTTCGGCGTTATTAAATAAACCGCTTGAAAAATGATCTTCGTAAGAAGTTGCAGATGGAACAAACTTAACACGCAAGCAAACCTGCCTGCCGCTTTATAATTGCCGCTTCAATTTCTTATATAAAGAAGACATGTACAATCAATAGCTTTGCAAAGGCAAGAAATCAAGTAGCGATAAGCTTCAAATTGAAACGAATAATCCCTTTGTGAAAGTTTCAACGATTGGCTTCGGATTTTATTTCCACTTCTGAAATGGTGAATGATTCCACGTACTCTCATGATGATCATGTTCCTGCAAAGTCTCAGTTTTATGTGGGGTTGGAGAAACTTATTTGGGATTTGAAGAGACTTTTGTTCACAAACGAGACGTCGGTCGTTGGTGTTCATTGTATGGGAGGTGGTGGGAAGACTACTCTCGCATTGGCTGTATGCAATGATCTCCAAATTAAAGTTGATATCTCCTGTAAATTCTGTTCATGTTTTTCTGAGTGTTTTAATCATTTATTTAAAAGGCCATTCTATTTTAAATTTCTGGGCTTTCTAAGGTTTCTACTTTGCCACATTACTTGCATGTAGAATCTGTTTTATATCATAGGAGGTGGTATGCTACTCTGGTTCAGGTTTAAGGACATCTTTTCATGCATGTTAAGCTATTTAGTCTAAAAAAACACTTGTTTTTTCATGGATTCCAGATTATTTCGACAACAATGTGTTTTTTATCACCGTTTCGCAGTCCCCAAACCTAAAAGGAATATTAGAGACTATGTGGGAGAAAATAGCCAAGAGAAGACCAGAGTTCCAGGATGTGGAAGATGCGCACATAGATCTGCAGCGGTTGCTTTCGAGGCAATCCAAGCCAACTCTAGTTATTTTGGATGATGTTTGGTCTAGTGAAAATTTGGAAGAATTACTATTTGAAGGTCCGGCATACAAGACTCTTATAACCACCAGAGACAAGTCCACCATCCCCAGAACTCCCTCTTCACAATTCTATCAATTACCATTTTTGGGCACAGAGGATGCTCTGTCGCTTTTCTGCTTCTGGGCTTTTGGACAGACATCAATTCCAAGCGATGTAGATATGAATCTAATAAAGGAGGTATGGATTTATCTGAAATAATTGTTATTTTGAGATATATATATATAATTAATTGGATTTTGTTGTTCCTACAAGGTCCGATTATAAACTTCCTTTACATTTTATGAATTGCAAATTTGCAGGTGCAAGCAGAATGTGATGGTCTACCACTTGCTCTAAAGGTGATTGGAAGTTCTTTGCATGGGGAACTGCACGATGTTTGGAAGACGGCAAAGAAGATTTCTGAAGGAGAATACATATCAGATTATCACAGAAAAGGGCTATTTATATCCCTGCAGACCAGTGTCGACTCCTTAGACGATGTAGCCAAGGAATGTTTCTTAGACTTGGGGTTATTTCCAGGGGACAGAAAAATCTGTGTTGATGCACTATTGGACATTTGGGTTTATGTTCGGAAGCTGGGAAGGCATGGAGCTTTTGACATCTTATCAGAACTTGCAAGCAAAAATTTGTTAAATTTAACTAGCAATCAAAGGTAACTGTCTTTCCTTTTATATATTAAATTTCTTGTAATCGTGTTTTCCAACACTAACGTGATATACTTGCACTTAAACAGAGGGAGTGCATCAATCTCATATGGAAATGCTTCGGAGCTATACTTTTCTCAGCATAATGTACTGAGAAATTTGGCCTTGTATTTGGGACACCAGGACAATATAGTTCACAGTAAGAGGTTGGTCATAACAAGGAAGAACTGTAGTTTGTTGGCGAAATGGGAGTTGCTTAAAGATAGAGCATTTGATACTCAAATTCTCTCCATCCTCACCGGTAAGTTTACTGCAAAGCTCTTACAGATGCATTTTGATCAAAAACATTTCTGTGAAAGAATAAACATTATTTTTAATGTTCATCGTTGATGTCAAATTGTAGAATAGACTTGAATTTCAAACATGATTATCTCCATAGAATAAGGTTTACATCATTATTTTAAATAACCAACTTGACTGGCGTGTGCCTTGACACTGAAAAACTAGTACTATGCCATTGCTATTCTAATCGCTTTTACAGTGAATAAACTCGACAGACTATGTAAACTAGTCAAAAAAATCATTTTCTTTTGGATCTAAATGTCCTCCTTCCTAATTAGCAGCAATATGCAACACTACTGTTTTCAATTCTCAATTTTTTCTGAGTGTAAAATTAAGAGCTCTTATTCTCTCCATCGCAAATACAAGCACTCTTTTCCCTTTGTTTTCATTCCTGGATTCAACTTTAATATGATGAGAATTTAACATATGTAACTAGTAGTCATAATTAATGCCCAATCTAATTGGATTTCCTTAGGAATTTATCATGCAGGCCCTATGGAGGAAAACCATTGGTATGATATGACTTTCCCCGAAACAGACGCTCTGTTGTTACTCTTTACTTCGACAGATTACTTTTTTCCTCCATTTGTGAAGTCCATGAAAAAACTGAAATTTCTGATGGTATCCAATTCCGGTGCAAAGAAGGCAACAGTCAAAGGTCTAGATATCATATCTCCACTCTCTCAACTCAAAAGTGTCCGCTTTGAGAGGTCGATTTCACCCCTTGTTGAAAAACAGAGCATTGGAGCACTGCAGAACATAGAGAAGCTATCACTGAGCTTATGTGAAGGATTTGGAAATATATCCACATTCACCAAGCTCCAAGATTTTAACCTGGATCACAGCAGTGATTTGGAGGAGTTACCCCCAGGTGTCTGCAATATGCGCTCCATTCTGTCGTGGTCTATTACCAACTGCCACCTGCTTCAGAATTTACCACATGATTTTGGAAATATGAGCTATCTAAGAATGTTAAGGTTATCTGCATTACCAGGCCTGAAAGAGCTTCCTGCATCAATTGGAAAACTTGGACAGCTGGAATATCTAGACATTTCAGTATGCGAGGGTTTGAAAGATCTTCCCAAGGAAATAGGACAACTAAAAAAGTTGAGGGAAATTGATATGAGAGAGTGTTCTCGTTTGACGAAGTTACCTTCAACTGTTTGTGAACTCAGTTCCCTGAAGCTTGTCACCTGTGATGAGAAGATAGGGAATCAGTGGTTGCGGGCCAAGAACATTTCTATTCCAGAGCTTAGAGTTGAAATCGTGGAAGCAAATTTCAGTTTGGATTGGCTGGATGATTGACTTCTTTTCCATCTATCACCGTGAAGCAAGAAACGAGATCCAAGGATCTTTAACATTCTTGTAAAATTTTCAATACATTTCTATATTTACTAGTACAAATCAATATAAGATCCTCTGTATTTTCAGCCTCTGATTATGATTATTTTTTTTGGCAAGTTTAGTACAATATTCACTGTGTACTTGCACAACGAATGTATTCTCTGTCCCTGGACAGTACTTTGTTTCGAATAAAGCCAGGATTGGGTGTTGTCCGCACTGCAAATAAGTTTGGCTCGTTGGTTTAGACTCCAGTTTAATCCAAATGCACTTAAGTTTTAATCTTCAGGGCTGTTTTGTAACTTGTACGTACAATTTTCTACAATTTAGAATTAGATATTATATTGTGATATTGCTATCAGGATTCAATCATGTAGTTTTCATGAGTAGTGGTTCACAAAAACCCATATTTCATGATTATGAATGGTCCACTTAGCACTCGTTGCATCTCCCAGAAGATCACCCATCTCAGTACTACTCCAACTCAAACGTGCTTAACCACCGAGTTTTTTCCCCAAAATAATATTATCTTGTTTTTTCATGTTCAAAGAGCTTGAGCTTGTGTAAGGGTGCCATTGGCTCCATACCTCAAATCGATAAACTTTTGAAGGCATGCGATTGATTTGATAGAGAAATCAGCCATAAATTTTGTGGAGAAAATACCCACTTAAACAATAAGTCGGCATATTATCCTTCTCCTAAAGGGTCTCAAGGAACCACTTCTCAACTTTGTGGTCTATACAACGAGTGCTTCTATGGAATGCCATATAAATTAATGAATACATTGTTCTATTTGTACTAAAATCAAACATTTATCATCAAAATGATAATAAATTTACATTTGTTAGGACTTGTTTAACATTAAGCATTATATCTACATTTAATCAACCATGGTTTTATTAAATGAAAAAAAAAAAAGAGAAACTTAGAAATCAATAAATATCATTCAATCTTAATAGAGGTGAAGGTTGTATTCTAAGTTATTCTTGAAAATTTGTAATAATATCCTTAAACATTAATCAAACAAAACAACAATCTCATTTTTATTCTATTATTTCTTATAAACTTTAAAAAATCCATACAAACTTCAATTTTTTTTAAATTATTACTTATATATATATATATATATATATATATATATATATATAATTTATCTTAAAATTCTTGTTATTCACGTCATTCTTTGTTTCTCACTTACCCTTCAACTCCTCTTAATTTGTTTTATACTTTGTAAGGTTCGATTTTAATTTTATTAATTGATTTATATTTAAAATATTTTATGTCATTGGTTTTGATTTTTATGCATTTCTAACTAAAAACAAATCTGGTCAAAAGACTCATTCTAACTATTCACTAAATACATGTGTAGCACCACTTTGAAGCCAACTTACCAAAAGTAAAATTATTTGAAGATTTTAATGTTTCAACAACTCTTACACATGTAAATAATTGTTTTTTAAACATAAAAACCATTTTGTAGATTATAAAATGTCTTTAATAATTTAATTATTATTTGTATTTTATTTTTTGTTTTTATTTAAATAGTTATCAGCATCAAAATGAATTGTTAATTATCTTGTCAAGAAAAAATATTAAAATCTATGAAAAATTTAAATAAATATGATGCATTAAATAAAAGATTTTATGTCGAGAAGGCATTTTTTTTTGGATAAACAGTTAAGACAAAAGGTGGTGTTCTATAGAAACATTTGTTTTTGCAATTACACATTTTAATATTTATTTAAAGAAATTATTTATCAAAATTAGGAAAAAATAAATCCATGCACTAAAGTTTTAAGTTATAAATACACAAAAAAAAAATTGAAGAGAAATATTTAAATTTATTATATAAAGAGCAATGTCCCATTTAAATTCATTTTTCAGAATTTTATCAACAACTAAATTATAGCATCAATTTTATAAAAATTATATTCAAATAATTCTTTATTTTAAAAAAATACAAAAATAAAATACACATTCTATGAGTTTACATAATTATAAAATTCAAAACATATATGTCACTTTTTAGTGATTCAAGTTAAAAATTTGGATAGTCACGTTTTCTTTATAAAAGTGTGGCACAAATTTGTGCTTTTACCCTAATTTGTTTCAAGTAAGAGGAATCAATTCATCAAATTTACCTACAAATCAAACCTACCTAATCACATCTCTAAAGAATTTGAACCTTTCTAAATGACATGTGTTAAGAAACATTCCATCATCCTATGAAAGAAAAATAATAATCCCTATACCTATACTTTTATGTGCTAACATGTATATAATATATAGGGTACCATAGAGTTTCTATAACAACCTAAAAAATGCAATCTCAAAATTTACAATTGATATCCAATGAGATCCACACAATAAATATCTCATTCAAGTAACTTATAATAAGGAAGTATAATAATAAGTATATCTCAAGTGCATTGCAACAATATGAAAGTCTCACTAGTAGATATCTAGTACTCAATGAAGACAACATCAGTACATACCCAAGTTATACAAGGGGTCATAATACAACTCTCATCCATGATAAAAATACAATAGGTTTTGAAGCCAACCACACATAAAAGTGGTACATAAATAATGTGCACCATATACAGTACCCAAAAAACTCTAAGCTCAACTATGCAAGTTAATCCTCCAATTTCTCATGTTCTTACTACTAATCAAAGAAGTTTTTGAACCCATCATGAGAATGTCCCTTTCTTCCTCATCCATCAATCAAGGTGAAGAAGCACCATCCACAATCCAAATGTGTGGTACAATACCATACTAGTGATTGTATTATTTAGTTTGAACATGTCTTTATCAACACAAATCATACACATGAAATCATAGATTTAAAATAATGTAAATACAAAGAGCTTCAGATTATGTGAAGAGCATTATTGACTCCATACCCCAAATTTATAAAACATCTAGAGATAGGAGATTGATTTGCTAGATAAATCAGCTATAAATTTTGTGGAGAAAATATCCACTTAAACACTTAAGTGAAAATATCTAGTTCACATTCAAACATTTAATTAAAAAAAGATAAAAGACAAAAAAATTGCAAAGAATGCTCCAATGGATTAGATCAACCTAGTACCACTCCATATTGTTTGGCCACTAAGCTTAAATATTATATATGATTGCACTCAAATATTAATAATGTACTATGTAACTATACATATTCAATATAAATTGTGTAGTTCTTTTAATGCATTGAAATTATATTGTCTATGGATAACAACAAATTATATATTTTTTATATTTTGGAAAGGTTTGTAGTTGACACACTTTTTATCATATGGAATTGTGTGACATATAACTTGTGTTTCATTTAGCAATATTAAGAGTTGAAGGAACAATTCTCCCTTACCCCTATAGGGGTGTGTCAAGATCTTCTAGATCAAATGCATGTACCACTTTGAGTCATGTGAGCCAAGCACATGCTCACTCCTTGTTGTAAGCCAAGTTAAAAAAACATAAAATGCAAAGAAAAACACATAACTATACAATTGACACAAAAATAATCCAATAACATGAATGAATTGGCCCATAAAATGGAGATGTACATATAGGAGAAGGAAGAGTAAATTCCATCTAAAAATAGTTGTGAAGGAGACTAAAATTAGGCATATAATTTGTAGACACTGAAAAATGTCCTGAATCATATCATGCACTCGAAACAAGTATACTAACATCATTTCCTCTCAAGCTTGTCCTCCTTTCACTTAATTAATTGAATTAGTCTAGCTAATTAATTAACTGCATCATTTTTGTCTATTAACCTCATGCATCAAATCGGGTTAATTCACCCCCTTTCACGCTAACATTTCATCTCATTAAATTAAATAGATCAAACTATTTAATTTAATTCCCTAAGTCATCTTATTTAATTAAATAACCCTAAGTTATTTAATTAAATATCATCTCACCTTTCCCCATTCATTAAATCATTTGATTTAATGAAAATCACTTTATTCTTCTAGAAACCCCTAATTGTATGATTAAACCTTGTTTAATTAACAATTAATCTAATTTTCCTCCAAAAAGAGAATATTCATGGCATGGAATATTCTTTCCCCCCTTTTTTGCACAATTAAACTTTGTTTTAATTTGCAAATTAACCTTTTTCCTCATCCATGAGAATATTTCAAAGGGAATATTCTCTCTCCAATCATTTAAAAAGGGAATATTCTCACTTGCCTTCTTGAGCAAGCTAAACTTGTGACCTCTTAAGCAAGTTACCTTGTGACCTGTGTGTGCAAGTCAAAAGTGTGTTTGTTTGGAACAAATGGGAACCCTTGATTAAATCTCATCTTGCATTCTCACCCATTGATGAGAATCTATTATCGATGCCTCCTATTTCCTCCATCCTTGATAGTTGATTAATATTTTCAATCTCAACCTTTCATTTCTCATTTTCTCTTATATAAATAGAACACTATTTAGAGACAAATGGATTCATCTTTCAATTGAAAACTTATGTTGTTGAATTCAATTGCACTCACACTCATACTTTACTCACATTTAGCATATTTTAGTTCATTTTTAGTTGCATAATAGCTTTAAGCTTCCATTAATGGCTTACATGCATCCATCTTAACTTGTTTATAAATTAGGGTTTGAATTTTTTAGCTTAGAATTAGCTTAGGTTAGCTTAGTAATTGCATAATTAGATCATTTTTAGCATAAAATCATGTTAATATAGCTTGCATCATGTTCATTTTAGCATAAATTAGGTTTTCATCACTTTATCACAATGTTTTCATCGATTCTCTTTTATAGAATCAATTGAAACAGGCTCACAAATCATGGGATTGGGAAAGGGTCATTGTTCCACATCAAAATGACACCAATTCCAAAATGGGATAAGTTTCAAATGGGTTAGAGCAGGCATTTAATTGTTTTCATAGTTTGTAGTTTTTAGTTTCAATAAATGCTTAGTTTAAACTTTCAATTTGAATGATCTTGTTTGGAAGATTAAGTATTAGCGGCTACGTTATGCTTTGATTCATCATGGATCAAGTGTAATCGTCTCATGCTAACATCTCGGTCTCACATTCTGGCGCTAGAAGGAGGGAAAATTGATAATTTAACTAGTTTTTATCTCAAATTCTGTTTGTTTTTCTTTTTTGCAGGATACAATGATGCCCAAAATCAAATACAGCAACACCTTGAAGTGTGTCACCATATAGCGATGGTATCACCATTTCAAATTGTGACGTTCATTAAATGCCCTGATATAGATTAAGAAAATAGCGACATTAATTAAATATAGAGCTATCGAATATTTCAAATGAGGACGCCCAAAATTCATTAGAGTGACGCCCGACAAAAGAGCGATGCTATCGTGCTCTATGTTTTTGCCGCAAAGCGACACCCAAATTCACCGTATAACGCCTAAATGAAAATTACACATCGCTATCGTGGTAACCACTATTGGAGTTGAGAAGATACAACACCACGTATTCAAGATTCCTTGTGCCAAATAATCTGTTACAAGGAGAAGCAAAGAGAAGCAACAAAGGAAAATGCTCAAGAATGTGGAGCAATGTATTCACTTAAAAATGTAAAATGAATTAATGATACAAAAGATAGTTTTCAACTACATATAGATGAAAACCCTAAAAAGGAAAACCCTAGGCTTGCACAATAATAATTAATAAAGTAATTAATTATTATGCACCTAATGTTAGCTTAAGTGAAAAGAGGTAAAAGGGAACTTTAAGTAACTAAACAAATATTGTTTAATTAATAAAGTAAATACCCAATTACTCTAACACCCCCCGTTAAGCTAGACTTAGGGAGAAGCTAAAACCTAGAAGAAGCTACTGAAAGCAAAAGCAATGGGTCCCTGCAACAAGGATAGATCAGGTACCCATGTACAAAATCAATGCAAACTAAATGAAATGGGGTAAAGGAGAAAACCCAGTGGGAACAAAACTCCTCCCCAAAATAGAATGCAAGGAAGGAATGCAATGCACTAATGAAAGAAGGATAGGAGGTGGATAACATGATACCCCCCATAGACAACTTCTATCATATAAGTACATGTACAATGGTCTCCATAGGAGAGATAGAAAGAGAGAAGAAGGCCCCCCCACAATGAAGAAACTCCTGTCACAATGGTAGATGCCTGATGTAGAATCCAAAAGGAGATCCTGAAGCGACAAATGATATTCCTCCCCTTGGGAAGAAATGGATCCAAAGGACGATGTCGAAGAAACCCTGTGAAGAATGATGAACCAATCTGTCTCAAGATGTGTGCCATGATAGGATGCTGAAGAGTCTCACTATCTGAACTGAAACAAATAATGCCAAATCCAAACTGATGTGGAGAATACTGAAATGCAACCTCTGAATGCATGGATAATGGTGGGCAAACAGTGATAACCTGACTGTCAAGGTAGAGGATATGAATGTCCTCAAAATAATCCTCCAAATCTGCAATATAGGACTCAACAAACAAGAAAGATATGTCTGCAACATAAGAGTCCAAAGTAGCTATGTCTAGAAGATGTATGATTCCCTGCTGCACTGAATCAAGAACAACAAGAGATGTTGATGAAGTCTCAGTCTGAAGAGTAGGAACTGTGAGACAAACCTCTGATCCATCGGAATAAGTAAGGGTGTCTAAATACTCAAGCTCCTCTAAAGTATCATGATCAAATGGTGTATTCTCTCGCCAAACAATGGGTATGAGACAATCTGAAGCAGGATCCTCTAGGAATGGAGATAGAATAGGGTCTCCATAGATCTCCCAAAGACGTGTCCAAAGTGGGTGAGGACAATCAATGTCCGATATAACCAACACAGTGTCATGATCAACACTAGACAATATAACTCCTGCAATGTGATTTCTAATAATATCCCATGCTAATCTGCCCTCTAAAGTTGTTGGTTCAGGTATGAGATCATACAAATAAGGCAAAATATTAAGCCATCTACAATGTGTAAGTATACCCTTTGCCCATGACTCATAATTACCCCGTTCCAGAAGAACAACTGAAGGGTGAGTAGAGAAACCCATGATAACTCTTCAAATGAAAAAATTCAGAGACTAATGATCTCAGCAATGATAAAGCATATCAACATAACCCATCCAACGCAAACAAACCCCATGTAGGAGCCAAGATGACCAAGTAATTGAGCAAAGTGTAAAAACACATAAAGCTGAATAAAACATACTTGGTAAATATTCTGATAAAATAGACTGTAGATCTGGAAAGAACACTGTAATACTTTTCCAATGCTTATTCGTTTGCGCAAAACGGACACTGTGGCCAAAAGTTATGAATTTTTCAAAAACTAAATTTAGTTTGCAGGAAACGAATTTTCTAGCAAAAAACATTTATTTCTAACTTGATTTCTGGAAAATCTACTCACTGTTTATAAACAAATAAAAAAACCCATAAATATTTTGATGCTAGAAACAAAACCCAGAAATCGTTTCTTGATCCAACAAGCAAAATACGAGAAAATGATTTTTTTAACTTTCAGTCAGGAGAAAAATGATGCGCGCCATTTTTTCAATAGTGATTTTCTCCAGATCTATGCAAGATATGCAAAATCTAAAAGATACCCAGTTTAGATTTTGCCGTTGGCTACAAAACCCAGTAATCTTTTTTTCTGCAAATGAGTGAAAACAAAATTTTTGAAGCAAAAATGATGACGGCTCCAATAAAAAACGGCTTGCAACAAACCCTTGTAGCTCCAAAAATCTTCAAAACAAGAACAAGCAGCTGCAGATTTGAAGCTCTGATACCATGTTGGAGTTGAGAAGATACAACACCACAGAAGCCCAAAGATCTCTGCAAGCAAATAACTTGTTACAAGGAGAAGCAAAGAGAAGCAACAAAGGAAATGCTCAAGAATGTGGAGCAATGTATTCACCAAAATGTAAAATGAATTAATGATACAAAAGATAGTTTTCAACTACATATAGATGAAAACCCTAAAAAGGAAAACCCTAGGTTGCACAATAATAATTAATAAAGTAATTAATTATTATGCAATGTTAGCTTAAGTGAAAAGAGGTAAAAGGAATTTTACGCACTAAACAAATATTGTTTAATTATAAAGTAAATACCCAATTGCTCTAACAATGACACCCAACTCTGGTAAGAAGTTTAATGATCATTTTTTTGGCGTGCTTTAATTTTCTCAGTTCATCAAATCACTAATGCACTTCTAACATTTTTTGGTTGTTAGACTAATAGGGTTTTGTAGGTTGGACGACATGGAGCTAAAGTAAAGAAAGCATTCTTATCTTGAAATTCTATGATTGTAACAAGCATTTGACGCCTTGGGGCAATTATAACCCAAATTTTCATGCTTTCTACTTTATGCTTTAGGACCTCAATAAATTTCAATTGGGTTTAAAATAAAAGCTCAAATGGGACTAAAATTGAACCCTCATTTCATCATCTTCTTTTGGGTTTAAAATTGAACAAGGCAAGTTAACATTTCATTTGGCGCTTAAAACGAACTCATGACTGCTTTGAGGTGTTAAAATTTATAAGTGTTTGTTGTGTCTTGATTTACAACGTTGTTATTGGATGCATATGCAATTCTCTTGTGCCACTTGACGATCTTGAGAAACAGAAACATTCCTTAACACTTTGCAAAATCACCTAAATCTTTCATTTCGGATTAAAAATGAACCCCTTGTGAGTGTAGGGAAAGAGTGTGGTGTGTTTTCTCTCCTTGTTTCATGCAAACTAGGATGATCGAACTACAAACATGCTTCCTTGCTATTGTTTACCTTTAGAAGGGCTTGCCTTCCTGCTTCAAAAGGAGGGAACGACCCAAGTGGTAATGAGCTAAAGCCAAGTTCTTCCAAACCGCTATATAAATATGCGATTGCAATGAAATTTGTGATCAATGGGATGTGGTACATGATAGCTCTCCCCCAGTATCTTTATGATGTCTAAAACCCTTGTTCTAAGGGTTGGGAGACCTCTTGACAAAGTTTATCATAGTACCCCCTAAACTAGAAGCCCTTATTACAAACCATTGTTTAGAATCCAAAAAATTTAATACTTGTTGGTGCAAGAACGACTGTTTTGAAGCTGCCCCACATTCTTACTATTCAGTTGTAGAAACAGAAAAATACTTTTGATCTTCGGATTTTAAGGATTTTGAGATTTGGTGGTCCTAAGAAGTGTGTGTCGTGCAGGGGAGCCAATGTCATCAAATCTCTAACCGTTTGTATTGTTTAGTGTTTAGAGAAATCCAAGTGGGGACTCAACATGTATGTACATTTTAAACCTAGGATTGTAAATGATTGTGGGTCAGTTTGATACATTGCATGGTTCTAAAATGTTACACAAACAAACATTCACTATCTTCCTCAAAATTTCAAACACTTTAGCTTAAATATGGATACCTCTTGAAATTAGCCTTGATATTAATGCTTGTCCTAAGGGTTTCTATCCTTATAAATTTCTAAATATCTTGGCTTGTATCTCAATCCATATTTTCCAAAGATAACATCTAGGAAATCATGGCTTCAACCGCATGATTCTCACAAAATGGATATTGTGAAAGTTATGATGTTTTGGACATAAACATTTTATTTTGAAAACATAAT
Organism: Sequoiadendron giganteum; assembly: GCA_007115665.2. NCBI lineage: Eukaryota > Viridiplantae > Streptophyta > Pinopsida > Cupressales > Cupressaceae > Sequoiadendron > Sequoiadendron giganteum. Next base: position 21,760 of record VCHN02000561.1, read on the forward strand.
CAAGACAAGTGTTTGTAAAATCAATTCACTTAAGCAAGATAAACTTGACACAATTGAACCCCACGTGACCATTTGGAGGCCGATCGCTCCCGTTCAACAACCCAATCTTACAGGTGCTATCATTCAACCAAAATTTGAATTCATTGAGGGAGAACAAACGGATATCATTAGCAGTTTGAGAAGCTTCACTTTTGAAACCAAGGAAACATCCAATCAGTGGAGAGTTGTCGCAACCATCTTAGATAAAGAAGAATGAAGAGCTGATATTTTGGCTAGATGACCTATATTACCACCCCCTGTGTGGCAATAAATATCTTCTTCTTCTTTAATGATCTCACACAAAATAAAAATTCCAAAAATAAGGTCTACAGGTTGTCATTTTAAACTCAGACATCTTAAACCAAAAGCTCTCAAGAAACACCTTTTAGCACTTCACAAGAATAGAGACAAGTTGGTAGCAAACTTTTATAGACATGCTTCAAGGAACAAACCAAAATTATATGCATTATTTTGGGGTCAAAACCTTGGTCTTTTTCATGATACTAAACTTCTTTGAATGATCTATCACATAATCAAAATTCATAAGGGAAGATCTACATCCCGTCATTACAGACATAGATATGGGTGATCCCATAACGCTGGTTTACAATTTCTGGGAGATTCTGTTTTTTGTTGAAATCAAATATTTTTTAGAAAATATAATGATTTAAGCCTTAAAAATTTGCATTTGAAGGATTCCAATTTAAGACGGTTTTATCAAACTACCTTAGATAAAAACCCCTTGGATAGAACCCCGCTAGTTTTAAACCATACCTATAACAAAGTCTCCTTTACACATCAAAATGGTGATAAAAAACCACTTTTGATTTAAATTTTGGGGGATCAAATGAATTAATTTAAAAAAAGAAAAATTTAAGTATGTAGTCCTTATTATAAGCTTCCCAAAAAGTATAATTTTAATAAATTTAATTTAATTATTATATTTATTTTTTATTTCTTGTGAATGTAGGTTTTTCACTAAAAAATCAAGCTCTTTGTTCTGCACATGGAAAAATAGAAGATTATCAAAAATAAATTTTGAAAAATATCAGTGCACTTGATATTGAAATCCTTGATCCAACAAAACAAAAATCAATTTCGATACATACAAAAAAAGTTATGTTGTATACAGTCTGCCTATGTCTGAATTGCAATTGGTTTGACTTTGAAACTTGATTAAGGAAAACATATTCAATAAAACACTATGAAACCAAATGAAAGCGTTAGATATCGTAGTTACAAATCTAAATTCGAAAAAATTAGAATTTTATCCTTCATGGAAAAAAATTTATGTTGTATACGGTGAGCATCACTCCTTAAAAACTAGTGTTTACTGAAAAAAACTAGTTTTTGAAGGAGATGGAAAAAGAAGTGCAATTTGATTCCAAAAATTTTGAAAAAAATATATTTAGAATCTCCAGACAAAATTTCACAAATCACAAGTTTGCATCATCTTCAAATTCCTCACGGTTTAGCCGCTATAGGTGCCCGAAAGTGAAGATTTAGTTAGAAAAAATCAATTCAGTGTCCAATTTGGCCAAAAATTGTAAACCAGTATTGTGGGATCACCCACATCATAATTCAAATTTTGGCAGGAAGTGGGCTATAATACTTTAGCGCAATCATAACCTCTTGTTAAGAAACTATTATGCTCGAGCTAGGAGGAACCGAATAGGTTTACACATCCCCATATATCCTCTCATCTAAGTCAACATTGGGTCTTTAGGATTTGAAATCTTTAGAGGTCTAGCATCATTCTCACTACCTTGGTCTTGGAAAACAAAGGTTCATTCTAATTCAACATTGGGTTAAACATTTCATTCACCCCTTCATCAAAATTTCATCCTTCACTTCACCAAACTTTTCAAAAATTTTGAATATACAAACACTTTTTGACTTCAACATCTATCAAACAACCTCTAACTTGGCTACGTTGTATGTGAAATGTATCCTTTTCCATGCACCTAGCTAAGTTAGTTATCATCCTTGAACTAGTTTATCTTGAATTTCATGAGTCTACCCTAAATATTCTCAAGTTCATCAACATCCTTTATCCTAACATCAAAACATCACACTCAAGTCAAAAGTGTTGTTCTAAAATGATTGCAAAGATCACTTTCCATATCACCCATATTTTCATCTCCCATTATCATCATTGCTTCAAAAATACTTAGAGCATCTCTTTTACCTAGATTTGAGTCAACTAGAGAGTTCAAACAATACAAATCTCACATATCGAGGACACCTCTCTTCATCCATACCCATGAGTACCACAAGTGTGCCCACCATCACACAAAGTAGTATGGACCAAGTGTCTCAAGATAGTACACAAGGGTAGGTCAATACTATATCATAGAGTGAACCCTCAATGTAGATAGGGACATATTTACCCAATCCTCCCTTGGTTCATCTATACCATTGGTGTCACAAAACACGTCCATCCCATCCATCATCAACCCATTTCAAAGAAATCCTTTGGTGACGAATCCCATCAACACAAGTAATCCTTTGTCTACATCTCTCACACAAGGGAATCCTCATGACATTGGACAAGGGAACCTTTTCAATCAATGGACTCAAGGTCCTAATATGTCATTACCATCACAAAATCTAATGACACCATCCTCATCTTTCCCCATGGTTCCCTTCACTATGCAATATCAAATGGGACCTCAAACTTACATTCCTCCACCTCAATACACCATCTTACAAGGAATGTTAAACCAAGGGAACTTCTAACCTCTCATCACCAGCTCACAACCCATCCAAAAAATCAACACCCACAATCCATCACAAGTGTCTTAACAACCAACAGGTCCTACATTGCAAACTCATACCTTAGCCTTATAGTAGGCACAACAAGCTTATCAGCAAGTCGTCCAACAATAGCAACAACATCAAGCAGCCTTAGCTGCACAACAATAATAAGAAACCTTAGCAGCACACCAACAACATCAATAGTAGCAACAACAACAAGCAACCTTAGTCATACAACAACATCAACAACAACAACAACAAGAAGAAGCAACCTTAGCCACACAACAACAACAATAGAAACGAAAGTAAAAATAGAAACCTTATTAAGCATCCTTAGCAACACAACAACAAAAACAATCCTATCAAGCATCCTTAATAGTGCAGAAACAAAATCAAGGTGATTTTTAAGCCCTAGTTGTGAAACAATAACAATAGGCCCAACAACAAGCCCTTGTGGTGCAGCAACAACAACAAGGTTCCTACTATAATCCTCAACAGAACATCGTCAATACAAATGCATTAGGAACATATACGTCAACACCTCAATTACCTACACATAACCCTATGCCACCATACACCCCATACAACACACCATCATATCAAAATATTGTGTACAACTCATCTATCATCCCACCATATGTTCCTCCACCAAACCCGCAAGATGATCTAGCATCACAATTCAAGGCGCTCTCCCAAGAAATGCAGGATCTTTGAATGGGCAAGACCAAGAAGCCCCATACACAAAATTTATGTCCTTATCCATTTGACTGAAACATCGCAATGGTACCATTCCCTCCCAAATTTGAAATCCGAAAATTTAATAAATACAAAGGAAGAGGAAGTCCCATGGACCATGTCAAATAATTCAACATCATGTGTATGGAGGTGGCCTACAATGATTCCTATTTAATGCATCTCTTCCCTCGAAGCTTAATACTATGGATTGCTTTACTCATCTACCTCCCGACATAAAATATTTTCAAGAAATTTGTGATAAATTCATCGATCACTTCTCCTTAAACCTTGACATGGATGTTAGTCTAGAAGAGTTGTACACTCTCAAACAAACCAAAGGAGAATCTTTCACCAATTCCTTGCAACGATGGAGACAAAAAGCTATTAAGAGTGAGTGGACCCTTCCCGACAAACAACAAGTGGGAATCATCATAGAAAACCTAGATCTCAATCTATCTTTCCACTTGAAAATGCAGTGCATCATATCCTATGACGAGCTTGTCCCTCGATCCCTTAACATCGAATGATCTCTAATCTCACGAGGAAATAATCAAGCTTACAACCGCCCATCAACCAATTGAAATGACAAGCCCCATGTCTAGGCTAAAAACAAAAATGTGACAAATGATGGTGTGGTAGATGCTAAGGTGGTCCTAAGTGCTCCTAGACCCAATAACAATCAAGTTGCTAACATTCAACCAATGTTGCAACAAAAAACACCCCCTCAAAACAATTAGATCAATAACATTGAGATGCAACAAAGGAAAACTACCAATAAGAACAACTATCCCAAACGCAAGTACACATAGTTATCTGAACCTATCAAAACCATCATGAAAAATTTGGTAGAGTCAAACTTAATAACACTTCCTAACTTTGAAAACTACCAAGAACCGCAAGAGAAACCATCGTGGTACAATGAGAACGATCTCTATGACTTTCACAAAGTCAAAGGGCACAAAATGGAAAATTGCATGAGACTCAAGAATATCATCCAAGACCTCATAAAAAATGACACCATATTTGTTGAAGTACCAGCTGGGAATTAGTATCTTAAGATATACAAGAACCCTATGCCAGATCATAACAAAGGGAACAACAACAAAAAATCTAAGGATTACACTAACGTGCACCATAGTTATTCAAATGTGGTCGCTTCTTGTGATAGCATCATCACTGTCATCACCATCAAAGGACCTAGTGCAGAGTGTGGAGTCACCACACGAAGTGGAAAGGTCACCATCCAAGGAGTCTCATCTCAGTCTAGGGCACAACCTACTTTTCCAACAACGAATCCCAACAAGTACAATCTCCTAGATCAACTTAAGAAGACCCCAACACATATATCAATCTTAGAACTATTGAGGCTATCCCCTGCACATAGGGAAATCTTAGAGAAAGTTTGATTAGAGTCATCTATGCTCGAGGATATTAATACAAATCAATTTCAAGCTATGGTAGGACATATTACCGATCACCTTCTCACTTTCTCAGAACAAGACGTACCATCACAACCATCTCATAATCGTGCTTTACACCTCAAGGTATTTATTCATAAGAACAAGGTTAAAAGAATCTTAGTAGATGGAGGTGTTGGTCTGAATATTTGTATCCTTACGTTGATCAAAGACTTGGGCTACTCAAAAGATACTATTGAGAAAGCAAAGAGTACCACCATTAGATAATTTGACAACCAAGAGCGAGTATCCCAAGGCATCATTGTACTAACCATCCAAGTGGGACCTATCATTGCAGAAACTACATGCCAAGTGCTAGATCTTGATCTTCCGTACAACATCCTGCTTGGTCGACCATGGATCCATGCCCTAAAAGTTGTAGCCTTGACCTATCATCAATGTGTAAACTTTCCCTTTGAAGGTCGATAAATTACCATCCATGGAGATCTTGAGCCCTTTTACTACTGCAAGAATCTTGAGGCCAAGTTCTATAGGATACCCCAAGTGCCTAAAAATGATGAAGGGCCTACACCAGCACCTACCTCATTTCTTGATCCATCATCCCTTGCATCTACCTCAGATATAAAAACACCCATTGTGCAAAACATTCCTGACATCAAAGCAGTAATCCAAGATGATGGTTGTGGGAACTATAAGCTAATGAAGGATACCTTTGTCTTGGGAGAGCTACCTCTTTATCCCAAATCTCATGAGAAAACCACATCTAGTACCCAAGAGCTCGAAACAATCAAGATGGAAGCTACTACCTTCACCAAGTGGGGGGATCTAAATTAAGAAAACGTCAATGAGGAGGATGTCTCTAAACTTCTCTATTAGGATGAATGACCTGTCCTTGTTCTTCCCATGGAAGATGAAAATAAAGGCTTGCAGCTAATGAAGGGATGGGGTTATAACAAGAATGAGAAACTAGGACATAATGACAATGGCTTGCTAGAACCTATCGTTCCTGAGAAATGATTAAAGAATCTTGGACTAGGTTGTACTACTAGCAAGGTCACCCTTATTGGCAAAGGTACTTCCGCTAAATGGGTCGAGGCTTCCTCTTGGTTACCTACATCGTGTGATATGACCTTAGATGACTTCCCCCTTGATTTTTCTGACCTATTTGAAAATAACTCCCTCTTCATGATATCCATTACATTATTTACTCCAAGCAATCAGCCAACTAAACTATGCCTAGTAAACCCTCAACTCATTAACATCGACCAACACGGATTTGAAAATGATGAAGCGATCTCAAAATTCATGGGACTCCACAAAAACCTATCATGGGAAAATCAGAAAGAATGTTTTGACATAGAGTTAGACATAGGGGCATACTATGGGGAGATGATTGAATAATTTAGTCGCAAAATCGATGAAATGCAATTAACATGTATATCCTTGAGTGAAAACCACATTGTGGCACTCTCTGATCCTAAAAAGGTAAAAGGAAAGGACAAATCTGAAGTTGAAAACCTCTCTAAGGTTCCCAAGGATGAGGATTCAATCTCCCCTTAGTGCAATGCATCCCGAAAAGTTAGCAGTGGTAGCAGAAAATGCCACTCCAGTTAACGTGGGAACATAAGAAACACCTAAGATCACTTTCTATGTTGAATCTCTGCTAGATGAAGAACAAAAAAACCTAGCAGCATTCTTGAAAGAGCGAAGAGATAACTTTGCGTGGTCATACATAGATATGTTAGGCCTTGATCCTAAAGCAGTTGTGCATCACTTAGCAATCTATCCTGAAGAAAAACCAGTCAAGCAAAAGTTAAGGAAGATGCACCCTCAGATAAAACTCTTGGTAATACTAGAGTTACAAAAGCTTCTTGACGTTGGATTCATTTGACCGATAGATTATCCTGAGTGGGTTTCAAACCTGGTACCAATCTCAAAACCCACTAGGGGCATCAAAATTTGCACTGATTTTAGAGACTTAAATAAAGCATTCATGAAGGATGATTTCCCTCTTCCTAACATCGACCTTATTGTGGACTTAACAACTGGGCATGAAATGCTATCACTCATGGATGGTTTTTCAGGATAGAATCATATCATGATCGCTAAGGAGGATCAACACAAAATTGCATTCATTTATCTGTGGGGAACCTATTGCTGGAATGTGATTCCCTTCGAGTTAAAGAATGCAAGAGAAACTTATCAAAGAACAATGACCCTCATCTTTCATGACATGATCCACAAAACAGTTGAAGATTATGTGGATGATATTTTGGAAAAATCAAAGAAAATAAGTGAGCACATACAAGTCCTAGGACCCATTTTTTACAGGCTTGAAGAATACAAGGTACAACTAAATCCAAAAAAGTGTGTCTTTGGGGTTACATCAGGGAAACTTCTTGGCTTTATCGTCTCGCATAGAGGGATAGTAACTAATCCAACAAAAGTAAAAGCCATCCTCGACATGGAACCACCACAAACAATGAAGCAGATGAGAGGATTACAAGGCAGATTACAGTCTATTAGAAGGTTCATAGTGCAACTATCAAATAAAATCCACCCCATTTTGCATCTTCTCCATAAAGGAATAACTTAGAAATGGGATGAGAAATGTGATAAAACTTTCCAACATATCAAGGACTACTTATTGACACCTCCAGTGTTAATTCCACCAACACTAAACAAACCATTGATCTTATATATCTCAGCAACATCAGTAGCACTAGGAGCTCTTATGGCACAACATGATGAAAATGGAAAGGAAAGAGCTATCTAGTAGGACATTGGTGGGCTATGAAATGAACTATTCACTAATTGAAAAATCATGCCTAGCTATAGTTTTTGCTTCACAATTGTTCAAAAATTACATGTTGTCTCATCAAATCAAACTTATTGCAAAGATCGACCCATTGAAATACTTGTTATCCAAATCAACTCTTATTGGGTAAATGGACAAATGGGTAATGATCTTAACTAAATTTGACATAGGAATATGTGGATTGCAAGGAAATCAAAGGACAAATTATCACAAACCAACTAGCAGATGAACCTATCTATGCATAGAACTCCTTGATATTTGAGTTCCCTGACGAATCAATGTTACTACTCAATCTCATAGATCAATGGAAGATGTACTTTGATGGATCATTCACCCAACATGGATTCGGAGCAGGTAATATTTTCATCACCCCTCAAGGTGATTGCATTCCAAAGTCATACATTTTATCATTCCCATGTACTAACAACATTGTTGAGCACAAAGCCCTAATCACAAGGTTAAGGATAGTAGTTCAGTGGCAGATCCAAGAGATGAAAGTCTAGGGAGACTCACAGTTGGTTATCAACCAGGTCAATGATGACTATCAAACTAAGGATGACAAGCTTACTCCTTATAAAAAGATGGTAGAGAATCTCAAATATATTTTCAAAGACATAACATTTGATTTGATTCCTTGAATGAATAATAGAGCAACAGATGTTATGGAAACAATCGGGTCATTGTTAGACATGTTGAACAATGTCCTTCAATGTGAATTCTTGGTAGAACAACTTCTCTTATCAACTTTTGAAATCCCTAAATCTGAATTCGTGTGTGTCATTGTTGGTCTCGGATCCCCATGGTATCATGACATATTTATCTACCTTAGCAGAGGAACTCTCCCATCTAATATCATCTCCAACTTTAAAAATACCTTTGTCAAAAAGGCATCCCAATTCTTGATCCTAGGTGATACCCTTTACCGTTGAAGCATCGAACGAACATTAATATGATGTCCTAACAAAGAGGAGGCCTTAACTGCTTTAACAGAAGTACACGATGGCATATGTGGTTCCCATTCTAGTGGTATAACTTTAGCTAAGAAACTGTTGAGGACGGGGTACTATTGGCCGACCATGGAAAGAGAAGCTCATCAGTATGTGCAAAAATGTGTCAAGTGTCAATAGCATGGTGATCTGATTCATGTTCTAGATTAGGAATTACAACCAATAATCACACCTTGGCCTTTTTCACAATGGGGACTTGACCTCATAGGAAAAATCACTCCAACCTCATCCAATGGTCACAATTTTATCATAACAACCATTGAGTACTTTACCAAATGGGTTGAAGTTGTTCTTATGACTTACATAACGGGGAAGAAAATTGCCAAGTTTATCCTGAATTACCTAATTTGTTGCTATGGTGTTCTACAAACCCTTATCTCTGATAACTGGACACCCTTCAAAAATCAGGATGTGAAAGAGCTATGTCAAAGATTCAACATCCAACATCAATTCTCTACCCCATATTATTCCCAGGGCAACGGTCAAGCTAAGGCTACAAAATAAAACTATCCTAAAAATCTTGAAGAAGACAGTCAATGAAGTTGGTCGTGACTGGCATCTGTAGTTAAATCCCACTCTCTAGGCTTATTGAACCAGTATCTGCACACCCATGGGTGTAACCCCTTTCTCATTGGTCTATGGATCAAAATCCATTCTGCCTATTGAGGTTGAGCTCCCATCACTATGAGTGTCACTGTAGAACCTAATCATCAATGAAGAATACAGAGTCTCTCGGCTAAATGAGCTAGAATTCTTGGATGAGCATCGTCTTGACGCCCTTAATCACTTGCAAGCATATCAAAATCGATTGAAACAGAGCTATAACAAGAAGATAAAATTTTGGTCTTTCTAGGTAGGGGATCTTGTCCTAAAGCAGAATCAAAAGAATCTTCTAGATTAGGATAGTAAAGGAAAGTTTGAGCCTAACTGGTTGGGTCCCTTTGTCATCACAACAAGCTATGGATCAGGAGCATATCAGTTATCAAACCCTGAAGGTGAACCCTTGCAGGAGCCAACTAACAACTTGCATGTCAAAAAGTTTTATGCCTAGTCTTGAAGGGTGTAAAATCAAAAAATACAAAAAATCAAAAAATGATCAAAATCCAAAAATATGATAAAAAGGATTGAAAAAATCATACTCTAGTGAAAACCACTTCGGTGGCACTTTGGGCAAGTACCTTGGTGAAAGCCTGGAAAACAGGCGCCTTGCATAAATAAAGCACCTCCCTCTATTCTTTGGCTCTTTATCCTATCATTCATTGCCTCACCATCCCATCCATCACTTTATCATTCGACCTATTCTATTCCATCACCCATTCGCGTCCTTATCATTTCTTGATGTTGTGAAGTATCGTATCACATTTAGTACTACTTGGCATATTCCTAAGGTTAGTTTGTCCTGCCTATATCGAGGTATTCTATTGTATCACATTTGGGGAAATTCATTATGAAGCATATCGGATTCTTATATATCTTAAGGTTATTTGGTAATCTCATCGAAAATCCCAAAATAATTCATAAAACGTTCATTAGAAAATCCAAAAACATCAAAATATAATACATCTAAAATCCAAAAACATTCACAAAATTTTAAAGTCAAAATCCAAAACATTCAGAAAACATCAAAATCCCTAAAAAGGTCGAACATCCAAAATCCAAAAAATAGTACCCATGTCGAACTACGTTGTCTCTGAGCTTGAACGTAACCAAGGCCATCATTGATGTTCCCCTGAGACACCCTAGGTCAGTCCTTTAGGAGTCTTTCATAATAACCGACATTCCATCAACTGTTAATATCCCATCTCCAATAAGTCAATTTGGTCGAACTACGTGGTCTCTGCGTGTATAATGTAGGCAAGGCTTATCTTTGAAAAACCCCTAGGATAGGTCTTTTAGGTTAGGTTCTGAGTTGAACTTCAGAAAACCCCTAAACATTCAAATATCAAAAATCTCAAAACATTCAAATATCAGAAAAGCCTTAAACATTCAAAATCTCAAAAAACCCTAAACATTTGAAAATGGAAAACAAAAAAAAATTAGAAAACATTCAAAAGACCTAAATAGCCTTAAATATTTTGGAAAACTCTAAAAACACCTCAAATAATCGAAAACCAAAACATTCGCATAAACTTTCAAAAAGACCAAAAATAGCCTCAAAACATTTTCAAAATACAAAAACATTGAAATATTCTAAAAAACCCAAAACCATCCATCCCATTTCACTTTCACCCGTAATAAACCCTCAACCCTAATAAATCAAGCGTCACCTTCAACCTTTGGCAAAGAAAATAGAAATCAAGTATAGCAAGTCGTAAAGTGAGAACTTAATTATCAAAATCCTAAGCCTAGATCATAGGTAAATGTGTCAATGAATTTTATATCAATGGCTTATCATAAAGTTCATCATCATCATAACATCAAACAACTATTTGATCTACATGTCCTAGGATGTATCCTTCCTACAATGGGCATCAGTATCAAAATCACCTTAGCTAAATTAAACTAGCAAGAGATATAGATAACACTGATTGTTTGTCTTTGATCTTTTCTTGTGATTTATCTTAATGACCCATTCTGAGGACCTCTTGATGATGTCTATCAAAATGATTTAGAGAGAAAGGAATGGGGCATCGATCATTATCTTCTGTTGTGCTTGTGGATACTCTTGTAAAATAATCTTAGCACATACTTGCTTAGTTGTGTGTATGCAAGTTGTTTGGAGTATGTTGTTGACTATTGTGTATTCTTTGGTCCAATATATTCTTATTTTCTAACTTACATTCCAACAAGGTTTTTGCATGTCAAGATGTGAACAAGAACTATCATATTTGTTTGCAGATTCAAATTCCACTACACTAGATACAACATCGTCTTGGTTATCAATACCTTAATGCATCGTGGCTATGTGTTATATCAAACAATAAGGAACGATGAAAAATCCCAATCCCAAGATTTGAGCACATCATCATCATGCATTTATCATCACCATCTCTAATAAAGTCTCGGTGGATCATAGACTTGTTGGATCTTTTGAAGCAATCATCAAAATCAATGGTCATTTATCGTGTTTCTTCTATCTTCTCTCTGCGCTAATCTAGTATCATGACAGTCAACAAAAACATCATCAATGCATCCATCCTACATCCACAAATCGTCAACATACACACATCTCATAATCAGAGCATATCACATCATACATCATGCATCATCATTATCATTTAACTTGTGAGGAATAATATTGTGAACCCCTAAACCTGCAAATGTACAAAGACGAAAAACATTGTTAGTGTTAGATCAAAATGCATGCAAAGAGTGAAGGATTCCCCATGAAATCCACCTATTCAAACTAAAATTAGGAAAATGAAGAACATAAAACAAGAAATTAAACTAAATCCTAATTAAGCCAATAGATTGATGATCTTATGGGGGAATTGGTGCCAATGAGGTGTTACAATTGGCCCTTTCCCAATTCCTATGGTTGCAATGTAGATTGATGAAGAAATGGTAAAATCTCCAAAGAGATTTGAGCATAACCTTGGTGCAAATATGAAATGTGAGGTATGCTTGGATGAAATGGGAAAAATTAGTTCTCAATTGAAGAGAGTAACTTTGCATGTGAATTGTGGATGAAGATTGAGAGAGGTCTCCAATTTATAGACTTCTATTTAGAAGAAGTGAGCAAGATTGAGCAATGTGGGACAAAAGATAATCCAATGGCATTGTGCCACTTGTCCACATGTGATTGGATGAGGAATGAGCACATTTTGGCCAATGTGCATGATAAATGCATAAATTTGAATTTGAAATGGTGAGTTGACTTGTTTAAGGGGGAAGAGAAGTGAAGTTAATGTCACTTGGCTCAAGGTCAAGGACATGTAAGAGGCATTGAATGCCTTGTTGGAAGGACCAAGTCCACTTGGCCTTTTTGAATTCAAATGAGGGAATATTCCCTTTTGATGCTTTGTGAGGAAAAATAGATAAATTAATAAATCAAAGTAATTGATTTATTGTGCAACTTGCATTCTCTAGAGGATTTTAAGGAGAGGGATTAACTTAATCGTGGTTTTATTAACTTAATGAAGAATTAGATGATGTGACAATTTAGACTTAGATTTATGAATTGATTTAAGTCAAGAATTGAGAGGAAATGATTTATCAAATAAATGATTTGATTTATTTAATCAAGAAGGAATATGTTAGATTAAATCAAATAAGGTTTAATTTATTTAATTTAATAGAGGGAATTTAGAGATTTTAATTAAATAAAATTATTTATTTAATTAAACAAGGATGCAATGGTTAATTAAATTAATTGATTAATTTAATCATTGAAAGAGGCAGACTTAATCCAATAAATAATGATTTATTAAATTAAGAGATAGAATGTGATGAAATGTTGAGAATGTGATT
>VCHN02001780.1:0-20073 GCA_007115665.2 Sequoiadendron giganteum
ACCTTATATCAAATGGAGACACCATAATGATGTATAATCTCTATTATCTCTTTGCAAATAAGGTCTTCTAAACCATTTTTTGGATCAATTAGAACCTTCATTTCAAGTCTTCATACCCTTCGTAATATTGTAGCTTAGACTTATTTTTCTTAAATTCATTATCTTTAAATTTGTAGTTTCATGCAAGTGGTTTACACATTGGCATCTAGGTTCTTGATTTTGTTCATTTTTTCTAACACATTTTGGTTAACATTGAAGTTGACTTGTTTTAAAGATAAATTTTATAAGCCCTTTTTATCTTAAATGAATCTTTAATATTTTTGTAATACATGTGCATGCCCACAAAAAAAATTTATGTGTTTATCGCATCATTCATCTCATGGTGATTTAGTTCTAGATGTAGGGATTCATACATGTAGTAAAGTGAAATTTATTCCACTATATATCATGCTATGATATAAGGTGTGGTTTCAATTTAAAAAATTAACCTAGAGATGTAAAATTTAAAGTCATAATTATAGTTGCATGCAACTATAAGATACATTTTAAAAAGAGGGTAACATAAAGAGTTGAAAACTTCAATACAAGTACTTTCCTAACATTAGGTTAGCTTTGGATTGTTATCATTCTAGACATATGGTAGATGGTGCAACTTGTTGGTGGAGGGATGTTCTTCTCTGCTATTTTATTGTTTATGGCCATTTTTTAGATTCTCAACCTTAGGTGGTGTCTTTTACTTTGGATATCCTTGATCCTTTTGAGGTAGTCATTCTTTCTCCTACTAATCATATTTTGACTACTCCTAATAGGTCTAGTTAATTTCTTAGGAATTTCTAGCATCAAATACCCCAATTTTGTTGGTATTGATTGCCTCCTCTCATTATTTGATATCTCTATCCCATTTGATGTCTATGAATATGATTGTGGATGTAGGATTTATTCCTTCAACTTTTAGTTTTTTATGAGATAGAGTTAGTTTCATGGAATATTATATAAAAGAGGAAGAAAGGTCCTCCAGAATTTATTTTGGATCCCCACTCTTGAAACAAGGGTGTGAAGGATGTTAGGTCATGTTTATGTACTATGTAATCTTGGTTCTTTGTGGCTTTATTAGGTGTTTCTCTATGGTTTTTATAGAAAATAGGCCATTTTACTATTATTATAGCCTTGTTTCGTCTTTCCCAAGCTGTGGAAGGCTATTTTGTGTTGGGTTTTGTTCTCAATTGTTGGTTATACAAGACTTCAAGCCCTTTCAAAAACCCACCTTTTAACCATAATAAATAAAAACTAGGTTATTTTGCCTCAATTATTTTACTAATATTATGCATTTAAAAAAAATTAAAAATAAAGTCCAAATTTAAGTTAGTCATAATTATAAATTTGATTTAGCATAATTATTGTTGTGATTAATACTTTTAAATTTTCCTGTAGGGGTTGTAAAGTGACATGTTCTATAAATACCAAACATAATGAGGTTTAAACATGATTATAAATTGGTTCTATATTATCTTCCTTTGTTTGGAAATAAATATTACTAAGATACGACCAAGAGTGAATGGTTTCCTTATATCATCTTATCTCATAGAATATTAATTTAGAATCTAATCTATATTTAGATTATTGTGTTTTATAAATATATGAAGGCCCCATTGTTCCAATATATGTGATTCATTTTTATTTATTATTTTATGGTATCCATAATACCAAATTGTTTGTGGAGGAAAACATTATTTAAATAAGTAAGGTCCACTAGTTGGTCATAACAAATTTAAAGGGAAACTTCTAGGTATTTTTTGTATAGATATTGATAGAATGGTTTCTTAAATTTTGAGATCAAATTAACTTGTAATATATATCTCAATATTGTGACACAAATTCCCAAATTTTACTAGCTAACCTTGAGGAGAATGAAAATTCTAAATGGTTCATGATAGTAAATCCCAAGCATCACATTCCCCTTCATGGTGTCAAAGACTAATTTTTTATTTGCTCAATTTTTCTTCAAATCACATGTATGAGAAGAATTATGTGGATGTGTGATTGAGACATGTGATTAATCTTAAACATGTATAATTTGACAAGAGGTCTCACATATATGTGTGAAATGGAGGGTGGAGATTCAAACTTGATTTTATTTTTGGATTTGATAAATAGATGGCTAGAATTAGATTAGTTGATTTGATGTCTAGGATAAATATTATTTTGACTTTGGATTGATGACTTGGGATTTATTTAAATTTTAATTATGGATGTGACATGTCACCCAATTAATATGGAATTAGATTATTTGAGGATTTAGGCTAATTAGTCAAATAATTAGATTATTTGATCAATTAGGGGGAATGAATGTAGGATGTTAATTTAATTAAATAAGTATTATGTATTTAATTAATTGGGTGATGGAGGGAATGCCATAAGATAAGACCTATTTAATTTAAATATATATTTTTAGCTGATTAGTTCTAATATGAAAAGAATGTGATTACCATTGGGTAAAAGTTCAAAGTTGTGTCACTCTTTAATCCACTTATCAACAAGTGAATTTAATTATTTTTAATTAAAAGTCAACTTCAGCCAAATATATGGTCTAGCTAGAGTCAATTTAGCTAAATTAGGTATAAGCCATAACTTTTTCAACTGGATGTGTCCACTAAATACATATGTAGCATGAGTTTGAGGCCAATTTATAAAAAAAATTATTCAGAAAAACTGTTGTTTTTGTGACTCCTACCCATGTAAATAATACTTTTTTTTTTTTTTTAAATACTCTTCAATGGATCTATAAGAGTAGTTTTTAAAAAAAATCCTTTAATAGTTTAATTATTTCTTATATTTTCTTTTTATTTTTTACTAAAATTAGGCCATCAACACAAAAATATAAGGTTGATTGTATTGTCAAGAAAAATACTAAAGTTTCTTTTAAAAATTGAAAAAATGTGATGAATTAGAGAAGAGATTCCACGTCAAGATGATATAATTTTTATTTTACTTTAGATAACAATTTTTTTAAGAAAGTTGATGTCCATTGAAATAGTTGTGTTTTCAATACACAATTTTTTTAAGAATTATTTAAAACTACACATTTATCAAAATGGGGAAAACTTAGTCTATGCACTAAAGTTTCAATTTATAGATAGAAAAAAAATAATAATAAAAAAATTTAATATATAAAGAGCAACATCCCACTTAATCTATTTTTAGAGTATTTTATTGACAACTAAATTATAGTGTCAATTTTTTCCAATTCCTCGTTAAAATTTTTTGTTCACAAAGAAAAAAATGGGTTTGCAACGGTCTCATGCAGGAAGGTGTGCACGGGGCTTGCATGATGGTACCAGAGCCAATCGACAGGTGGATCATGGTGGAATTTGGCAAGCAAACAGATGGGCATGCCTGACGAAGGACTCCTAGAAAGTTTCTTGTCTTGAGAGGTGGGACCGTGAGGGAGGAAGATTGGAAAATGACAGGAAAGGCTACAAGGGCTGTTAAGGAAGAGGAGGTTATCAGAATGCAGCCTTTCAAAGAACAAGACCGTTTGAGGAAGGAAGAGGCAAAAATGGTTTCCAATCGAGGATGGAGGTCGTGGATTGGGAAGGAAACCCTAGAAGAAGGAAAGGCTTCACCAAAGAGTTCTGGTAGAGGAAAAATTCAGATAAGGAATCGGAGGAGGCTAGGGAAGCAATCCAAGAAAATGGGCTTGAGAGACTGGTGGTAAGAATAGCAAAAGGAATCCCTGGGGGGAAAGCTACGCTGGTAGTAAGCAAGGTGAAACTTCAACCTGAAGTTCTCTGCTTGGAGAACATGGGTCTATTCGAGAAATGGTACGACAAAGGCCTGAATTGGGATTTCCTGACGAAATGGTGGAAATCACGCTGGGGTAAATATTTGGTGTTCAAGCCCTTGAAAAATGATTACTTCCTGGTAATATGCCTGAATAAAGAGCTTAGGGAAGAAATTGTGAAGGACGTTTGGGTTTTGGATGGAATTGGTTTTTATCTTCGTCGGTGGTTGGTGGGTTTTAACCCAGTAGTGCACGTCATGGAGATGATTCGGGAATGGTTTAGTCTCCCAAACCTTCGAACAGGGTTTTGGGAATATAGCATCTTAGAAGAAACAGGGAACCAACTGGGCATGTTTTTTTGTGCGGAGGAAAGAAGGAAGCCGAGGTAGCTCCAATCTCATGTCTGCATCTGCGTGGAAAACAACCTAGTGCGACACATATATGATGAGATTGAATTGATATCAGACTATGGAAGCTGGATTCAGAAGTTGGAAGCAGATTCTCACATGAAGGATATGCTTGTGCGACCATTGGGTAGCAGGCCTTCGAAGTATAAGGCTGAATGTTCAAAGGAAATGGAGGCCAAGACTCTGCATGAGAAGGTTTCAAATGGGACAGGTGGTCCTAGTCCAAAGATGCATGGGGAAGGAAAAGGAAAAAACCCGAGTCTCACTCTAAAAGATTCTCTTCCAGGCAAAGGGATGGTCTCAAACCATGCCCTCTCTCCCCCTGGTAATGAGGAGGCAGGTCATGGTGTTCTAAACCGCAGTCAAGAAGATCAACAGGCCTTAGGGCAATTTCAAAAAGAGGACTAGCAAATTCCTCAACAGGATAAAGGTGTCAAATCGGATGCAGAGGAGGATAAGTTGTCGTCTAATGACATGCTTTCGGAAGGAAAGATATCGGAGGTTCTGGAAGTCCTTGGGGATGACTGCACAAATGTGGAGTTGGATTCACTCATTGCAATAGGGAAAGAGTTAGTGGTTTTGGCAGAAGAAGCAAAAGCCAATTTGCATGGTTTCTCAAGGAAGAAATGGAACAAGAGTTTGAGGGCGAAGAGGATCTCCTTGGTGGGTTGTCGTTAGGGCAATGGTTTGGAAGCCCACAATCCACCAAAAAGAGAAAATTGTCCCAAAGTATGGTGGATACGAAGATAAAGTTGGGGTTACACTAGAAAGAAATGGTGAAAATGTCACCAGACTGTGGGGAAAACAAAAGGCGTGGAAAATTATCTAACCAAGAAAAGAATAAATGGGATGGGGAGGTGACTGGGCAACAAAAAATCGACTCAATGATGAAAGTAGGGAAGAGCGATGCTCTTCCTGAACGAAAATGAGGCTCTTAACTTGGAATGTTAGGGGATTAAATGCCACTAACAAATTGAGCCTGGTTAAGAATGTGATGGATCTTAACGAGGTAGAGATTTGTTTGTTTGAAGAAACAAAATTGGATCTTGAAGATCTAGCGAAGGTAAACAAGAAAATCAAACTTTGGAGGTATTTGGGGGTAGATGTGGATGGTGCTATGGGCAACCTGTTAACTCTTTGGAAACCCCAATCAGTGGTGGTTGAAGAATTGTCACAAAGGAGGCATTGGAAAGCGTGTAGGGTAAGAATTTTAACCTCTTCTTTACATTTTGTAATCATTAATGTCTATGGTTCGTCGTTGCCAACACTCAAAAGAATGGTTTGGCAAGAGCTAGATTTCTTCCTACATGGTTTAGAGCAAGAGTTTTGTATTGTGGGTGGAGATTTCAATGCGATTTTGAGGTAGGAGGATAAGAAAGGTGGCGTGGGTAAAGCTTTACAATCTCAAATGGATTTTCAACACTTTGTGGAGCGTAACTCATTGTTGGAAATCTTCAACGAGAATGGATGTTTCACCTAGACTAATTGAAGGAAAGGTTTTTGTAGAAACTAGATAGGTTTTATTTCAAAGGTGATTTGCGCCTTTTCCCTTTTTGTTTGGAGAGAAAGATTGTTTCTGTGAGTGCTTCAAACCATTTTCCAATTTTGTTGGGCATTGAAGGGGATAGAGGACCGGTGCACTACCCCTTTAAATTTGAAACGATGTGGTTCAAAGATCCCAGCTATATGGGCTTGGTAGAATTCTGGTGGAAGGAGTGCAATCTGGGAGGCTCAAAAATGTTCAACCTTGTCACCAAATTGAAGCTTCTAAAGAAGAAGTTAAAAATATGGAACAAGGAGTGCTTCAAGGTTATTTTTGTAGAAATGCACAAGATTGGGGACGAGCTTGAAGCCTTAAAAGAGGTAGTGATTAAGGAAGGAGTGGATAATGTAAGTTTTGAGAAAGAAAACGAGTTAACCTAAAATTTGCAAGAAGTACTAGCTAAGGGGTGGGTGCATGGAAATGGGTAGCAATTCCGTGGACACCCTAAAAAAGAAGAAGTTGAAAACCATAACGCGAGCGAATTATAACACACTTGCGTTATGTCTCTGTTAAACCTAGGCAAGGTCTCGATGGCTACAACTACAAACAAATAACGCGAGCGTGTTATAACGCGCTCGAGTTATCAACTGTTAAAAGTAAAAAAACAAACGCAAATCTCTCATTTGCATTTCAACTGGTTTTTTTGTTGCACCCACGGCCAAAAACCCTAGAATATCGCGCTTGCATTCTAGGAGGAGAATTTCTTCACCGAGAATCCCTATTTCTTCACAACGATGGCGCTGCGATGAGGAAGAGCTGTAAGAGGTAAGGATTCTATGGTTTTTGTTTTGAATTTGTTAGTTTTAGGTTGAATTTGATATCTATTTGTTTGAATTTTTAGGAGATGCAAATCAACCTGCAAACCCTCAAAATCCTCAACAGGAAGACCAACAAAATCCTCAAGATCAAAATCAACCACAAAATCAACCTCCTCCACCAATCACTCAACCCCCTCCTGGCACTCAACAAAATTTAATGAGTGAAATTGAGAACAACAAAAAAAAAATTAAGGATTTGATCAATAGGTTGAGTGATCCAAATGGTTCAACCACAGAAAGAATGACCCTAGCAAATTCATTGAAAGATATGTTAACAAACGTAGATTTAATTAGCAAACAAATAACTGGATGGGAAGATAGGAGACAGGCGGCTAGGGACTATTATGCAAATAAACTATCATACACGGATGTGAAAGATTTAAAAATTACAAAAGGTGATTTGTGCTCATTATTCACCGACCCACGTACAAATGAAAATCTTACCCTCGATGCAAAGAGGTTTCCTATCCATTGGTGCCACCACCAACAGATGAAGGACCGGTTTTATGATAGATGGTACATGGTCTTCGATTACCCACTATGCAACAATTGCGAGGTCCTGCAATATTTCCTTAGGAAACTATACGGTGAGTTCATATTGAACAAAATCCCAAATTATTTTGATATGAGGGATTTCCAGGGGAGAGGTGGGGGGTCGACTCAAGATAGACCTGGTGCACAGTCGGATCCTACGCAGCAAGGTAGATGAGCTCTCGCTAGGCCACCTCATGAGCACGTTGTTATGCCTTCCGTCATGAAGGAAAGTACTGACGTAGAGACATTGCAGGCAATCAACACTTTGACCCAGAGTGTCATCCATCATACTAGCCCTATTCTACAATGCCATCCAGGGGAGTCTTCTAGTGGTGGCCTTCGAACACATGTGTGTCAATCTTGCGGGGCTACTTGTTCACATGACCCCACCGACCCTCAGGAGACTGGTACGCAGGATCCATCTGCAACTATGGAGATGGAGAGGGAAGCTGACATTTTGCATGAAGCATATGGCATTGATAGTCAGGTAAAATTTAGTGCATGTGTTCATTGAATTTAATTTATTTAATTTCGATTTTGAAATTCAAGATTAACTAGAAATGTTTTATGATTTTAATAAAATTGCAGGGTCACAGTGTTGAGACTGGATACACCGACCCCCCACCAACCTATTTTTACAGTACACCTATTGCTAGAGTATGTAACTAATAAACAATTATAAGTTTATTGCATATTAATGGCATTGTTTTACGAATGGTAATTTAATATGCAATTTTGGATGTTGAACATACTAATATTGGAGGTTTTGATGGAACACTTCCTAGTGGTGGTGGATTTACTCAAACCTTCATGCAGGTAATAGAATAAAGAGTTTAACTAATGAGTCAAGTACTTAATAGATTTGTGTAGTTTATACATGCACATCGTTGATTACGTTGAATAAGTTTTTGTTTTATTTTTAGTTGTTGCGGGACGATACACCTCCAAATGTGACGAGGGAAATGGATATTGGTGTGACATCTGCTATACAATCCTCGATGGATCTGACAGAAGAGGTATGAGGAAAATTAGTAAATTTTAATTTACATTTGTTGTTATAGATGTTAGTTAGTGAAAAATCAAACCATTATTGATTCACGTAGTTTTTGTCTATTTGTATGGTTTATACAGGGCTTGATCATGCTTGAGCATGGGCGTGAGGATATTTCCCTCGTGGAGAGAGATCATGAGATGGTTGTAAGTGATTATTTTGTCAAATATATTATTTTTTATAATGTAATTTCTATATATTTGAATGTCTTTACTTCTTATTGTAACAGTTAAAACTTCACCATGAACTAAACCCTAGGAGGAGTAGTAGGAGCACTCCACGAGCGCAACAAAAATGAGTGACAGACCTATCGCCATCCGAGCGAAAAGGAAAGGGAAATATTTTATTTCTTGCGCATGGAGAGCAATGACTTTTGATTCTAGAGTCCTTTGTGTATGCCTGCATGGCAATTTTGTACATATGTTTTATTGGACATATTTGACATTGTATGCCTAGATGGCATTCTCGTAAGCCTATATGGCTATTTGTACATATATTTCATACTTATATCGACATATATTGATGTATCCCTACATGGCTATTTGGTTAATACAAATATCTTTTATTCTTTTATCGATGCTTGTCCATATTTGCATTCTAAATTGATGGTTCAATAGATATGAGTTACGTGTATTCAAGTGTATACTTTACAACTTACGTGTATACTTTGTGACTTACGTGCATTCGAGTGTATACTTTGTGGCTTACATGTTTTCATGCATATACCTTGTATTCATGCATATACTTTGTTTTAATTTGTGTATACTATGTATTTGTGTGTATACTTTTTGAGGCTTACATGTTTTTGAGTACTTGTACTTCCCTTATTGACATGTACATGTTTGACTTATTCACATGAATATTTATTAATTGGTTAGCCCTATCATTGATCTATGTCATCCTCAATGCATGATCCTTGAGAAGGTCAGAAGGAGATTCACATGCATTCTTCGTAGGCTCATTTTGGTAGTGAAACCAAAAACCTCTTGCATCATTGAAATGATTTTTTTTTTCCTTTATAGCAAGTCTAAATCCATTATCATTCTCCATCAATTCTTCATGTATCCACTCCCCATTAATGGTTGTCTCATGACCTTCATGAAACCAAGCACTTATCTCATTTGTGATAGAAGAAATGTATGAAGATTTATCTTCCTCCTTATGAACCATTCATTATCATGAGAGATGGGTTCTTGTGAACCACTACTGATGAATCATGGGTCAATGAGTTTGACTTGTAAAACTACACGATTGAATCCTGATAGCAATATCACAATATTTATATATCTAAATGTGTTATTTCCTTCAGCTAAAATTTGTGCTTATACTTATGTGATTGATGTATGTTTGTGTATGGGATCATAGTAATTTCTATTTGATGATGCTATTGTGTCTTTAAGGTTTATTTATTAAAGGGTGCATGAAACAAGTTTTAAATCCTTACAAATCTTTGAATTTCTTAGGTTTTTCTATTTGTCGAGTCTGGGCTCCGAGCCCAAGTCCAAGTCAAAAAATAGCTGGTCAAGTCCGAGGCGAGTCCTAGTCTTGTAACACTGGTGTGAACACATTAAGGAATAATGTATATGCCGATGAAGAGAGAACCCATCCTTGTTTCCAAACAAACCATGGTATAGATATGGTTGGTCGAGATAAAACATCACTCTCCTGGATAGTTCGAACCATAATATTTCATGGCTACAAACACACCTTCATTATGTGTGTTCTTGATCCTACTGAAGAAATGGTGGAACATGTTGTAGATCAAATATTGCAACCCTAAGTCGACAAGAAGGTTACTTGTCCTGATTTTCACAAATGTCTTTAAGATGTTCATCCTTCTTGAGTAATGTGAACTATTGATGTTATCTAGATCTTTGAAACTATCTGCAATCATGTGCAATACTGTAGAAGCTAGAGCTATATTTAATACTACAAATGACTGCTCAATAGAATTTTGATAACAATATCACAATTTGACACATTGTAGAAAATACCTCCTACTTATCAATTGATGAGCTAAAGGGGCTCTATAATGAATGTTTCATAAGGCACAACACTTGCTAAAAGTTTTGCAAATGGGGTTGCAAGCTAAGTGGGCTTAACCTTGGGGAAAAAACTTTGTGGTTAAGCGCTTGAGCTGGAGTATACTGGAATGGGTGACCTCCCGGGAAGGCCTAGTGCCTCACCTCTGTGAGCATCACTTAGATGCAATGAGCGCTAAGTGGACCATTCAATATCATTTCAATTTTTTTGCTTTAAGCAACTTACAAATTTGCAACTTAAGACTCCTCCAACCTAAGTGATCGATCCGGTGGAACATAGCTCAGAGCGATTCCACGTGTTTTGGTGCAAAAAAGGAAAATTCCTAGCGTAAACATACCTATTTGGATGTGTTGGAATAGTCCGCTTGGTCACACAAGTTGTAGAATGAAAGTTGCACCACTTTGCAACTTTGCACTGCTTGCATTTGATGCTTTTTCCATCAAGTGAAAATCCGCCACCACTGGAAGACCACTCCAAGATAGCCAAAACTGAGAGAGGTTTTTGTAGACAAGCTCAACACGATCCTATAGGATCAAATGAGAAGTTTCTGAGCATCACAGCATCTAAGTAATAGCATACTGAATTTTGCAGCCATTTTGCACTTTGGACCCTTAAGGGATCGATTCGGTTGAACGTAGCTCAGAGCGATTCCACGTGTTTCAGTGTAAAAAAATACCATGCCTAGTGTAAACATACCTATTTGGATGCATTGGAGCAGTTAGTTTGGTCACACGAGTTGCAGAGCGAAAGTTGCACCACTTTGCAACTTTGCACTGCTTGAATTTGACACTTTTTCCATCGAGTGAAAATTCGCCGCCACAAGAAAACCACTCCAAGATAGCCAAAACCAAGAGAGGTTTTTCTAGAGGGGCCCAACACCTTTCTGTAGGATTAGATGAGAAGTTTCTAAGTGTCATGGTATCCGAGTAATAGCTTGCTAAAGTTTGCAGCCATTTTGCACTTTGGACCCTCAAGGGATCATTCCTGTTGAACATAGCTCAGAGCGATTCCACGTGTTTAAGTACAAAAAAATACCATGCCTAGCGTAAAAATACCTATTGAGATGTGTTGGAGCAGTTAGTTTGGTCACACGAGTTGTAGAGCGAAAGTTGCACCACTTTCCAACTTTGCACTGCTTGAATTTGACACTTTTTCCATCAAGTGAAAATTCGCCGCCACAAGAAAAACCACTCCAAGATAGCCAAAACCGAGAGAGGTTTTTCTAGAGGGGCCCAACACCTTTCTATAGGATTAGATGAGAAATTTCTAAGTATCATGGTATCCG
The DNA here is from genome assembly GCA_007115665.2 of Sequoiadendron giganteum. Classification (NCBI taxonomy): domain Eukaryota; kingdom Viridiplantae; phylum Streptophyta; class Pinopsida; order Cupressales; family Cupressaceae; genus Sequoiadendron; species Sequoiadendron giganteum. The sequence goes on from VCHN02001780.1 coordinate 11,463, forward strand.
AGTACTAGCAAGCTGAAGTTTGCAACCATTTTGAACTTTGGACCCTTAAGGGATTGATCTGGTTGAACATAGCTCAGAGCGATTCTACGTGTTTCAGTGCAAAAAAGAACTATTCCTAGCGTAAAAATACCTATTCGGATGCATTGGAGCAGTTAGTTTGGTCACACGAGTTGCAAAGCGAAAGTTGCACCACTTTGCAACTTTGCACTGCTTGAATTTGACACTTTTTCCATCAAGTGAAAATCCGCCGCCACGAGAAAACCACTCCAAGATAGCCAAAATCGAGAGAGGTTTTTCTATAGGAGCCCAATGCCTTTCTGTAGGATTAGACGAGAAGTTTCTAAGTGTCACGGTATCCGAGTACTAGCATGTTTAAGTTTGCAGCCATTTTGCACTTTGGACCCTTAAGAGATCGATCCGATGGAACATAGCTCAGAGTGATTCCACGTGTTTCGGTGCGAAAGAGGACCATGTATAGTATAAACATACCTATTTATACGTGTTGGAACAGTCCGCTTGGTCACACGAGTTGCAGAGCGAAAGTTGCACCACTTTCCAACTTTGCACAGCTTGAATTTGACACTTTTTCCATCAAGTGAAAATCCACCACCACGAAAAAACCACTCCAAGATAGCCAAAACCAAAAGAGTTTTTTCTAGAGGGGTCCAACCCCTTTCTGTAGGATCAGACGAGAAGTTTCTTAGTGTCACTGTATCCAAGTAATAGCATGCTGAAATTTGCAACTATTTTGCACTTTGGACCCTTAAGGGATCGATCCGGTGGAACATAGCTCAGAGCGATTCCACGTGTTTCAGTGCGAAAGAGGACCATGCCTAGCAGAAAAATAGATATTTGGATGTGTTGGAATAGTCCGCTTGGTCACACAAGTTGTAGAACGAAAGTTGCACCACTTTGCACCTTTGCACTGCTTGCATTTGATACTTTTTCCATCAAGTGAAAATCCGTCGCCACGAGAAAATCACTCCAAGATAGGAAAAACTGAGAGGTTTTTCTAGAGGGGCCCAACGCCTTTCTGTACGATCAGACGAGAAGTTTCTAAGTGTCATGGTATCCGAGTAATAGCATGCTAAATTTTTTAGCCATTTTGCACTTTGGACCCTTAAGGGATCGATCCGGTGGAACGTAAATTGGAGCGATTCCACGAGTTTCAGTGCGAAAAATACCATGCCTAGCATAAATATACCTATTCAGACGTGTTGGAGCAGTTAGTTTGGTCACACGAGTTGCAAACCAAAAGTTACACCACTTTGCAACCTTGCACTGCTTGAATTTGACACATTTTCCATGAAGTGAAAATCCGCTGCCACGAGAAAACCACTCCAAGATAGCCAAAACTGAGAGAGGTTTTTCTAGAGGGGCCCAATTCCTTCTTGTAGGATTAGATGAGAAGTTTCTAAGTGTCACGGTATCCGAGTACTAGCATGCTGAAGTTTGCAGCCATTTTGCATTTTGGACCCTTAAGGGATCGATCCGGTGGAACATAGCTCAGAGCGATTCCACGTGTTTCAATGCAAAAGAGGACCATGCCTAGCGTAAAAATATCTATTCAGATGTGTTGGTACAGTCCGATTGGTCACACAAGTTGCAGAATGGAAGTTGCAGCACTTTGCAACTTTGTACTGCTTGCACTTGATGCTTTTTCCATCAAGTGAAAATCCGCCGCCACGAGAAAACCACTCCAAGATAGCCAAAACTGAGAGAGGTTTTTCTATAGGGGCCCAATGCCTTTCTGTAGGATTAGACGAGAAGTTTCTAAGTGTCACGGTATCTGAGTAATAGCATGCTGAAGTTTGCAACCATTTTGCACTTTGGACCCTTAAGGGATCGATCCAGTTGAACGTAGCTCGGAGCGATTCCACGTGTTTTAGTGCGAAAAAAGAACATGCCTAGCGTAAACATACCTATTCGAACGTGTTTGAGCAGTTAGTTTGGTCACACGAGTTGCAGAGCGAAAGTTGCACCACTTTGCATCTTTGCACTGCTTGAATTTGACACTTTTTACATCAAGTGAAAATCCACCGCCACGAGAAAACCACTCCAAGATAGCCAAAACCGAGAGAGGTTTCTCTAGAGGGGCCCGATGGCTTTCTGTAGGATTAGACAAGATGTTTCTAAGTGTCACGGTATTCGAGTACTAGCATGTTGAAGTTTGCAGCCATTTCACACTTTGGACCCTTAAGGGATTGATCCGGTGGGACATAGCTCAGAGCGATTCTACGTGTTTCGGTGTGAAAGAGGACCATGCCTAGCGTAAAAATACCTATTCCGATGTGTTGGAACAGTCTGCTTGGTCACACGAGTTGCAAAAAAATGTGTACAAATTGTTTACATGACCTTTATATGACCTTTTTCACATTGTTTACATTTCAAAATTCAAAGTTTGCAAATTTTCCTACTCAAGGCATTTACAGAACAAGGTGCTACTACACCAAACATGAACTCCAGCTTTACAATATTTGATTATATCTCATTATGTAATTAAATCTTATTACAATGCCTCTGGCACTTCGTTCTCTGAGATCTTTTACAATGTCACTCATACATTCAAGATTCTCTTTAAATGTCTACATCATAGGTGCTCATTATGAGCTTAACTTCAAATGAGTAACTTGAGATTCCCTCACTAAGCTGCACATGCTCTCTTATAATGGCTTGAAATCAAAATTGAGATTTGTCAAAATCATCAAAATAATTATGTTGCATTGCTTTTTTGGCTTAGATTCTCTTTGATGGCTCTTAAATAAACATTTTCTGCAACGAAAGATCAATCAACCCTTAGTAGTTTACTTACAAATATGCAAAGTAAAAGAGAAAAAGAAAGAGCATCCAAAATGGAAATGAAATAAAAATAGATGGAAGGCACTTACAGATGTTGCATGCAGGCATCAAAATAAGGATGTTGCATTGATTTTCTGGTTGACATTCTCTTGGATGGCTCATATATCTGCATTTTTTGCAAGGGGACACCAATCACTATAAAAGAAGATGATAGCATTGGCATCAAACAAATTAATGTGCATACAAGTATAAATTAATAAGAACCAATGCGCATATACTTACAAATTAATCCAACGAACCATCCAGGTCTGCTCTACTCTTTATTGTGTCAAGTATTGCCTCATGGTCAGACTCATGGACCTTCCATAACGTCTTGTTCAAAGCTCTACCCCCATATTTGGTCAAATGAACATTGGATGCCACGACAAGGTTTGAGTAATGAGGAATCTTACGATGCATGTCAAAGTCCTGAAATAGCCAATGTTTAACACTTGAATGTGGGTACCTTCTAAGCCATGTTCTAGTAACCACAACTAAGCTTGTAGGGTATTCGATGTTTTCTCCATCTATAACTGAGGCCTCCAATTTATTTTTGGTCTCAACACAATGACACAAGTAATAGTATGTTCCCTCTTCATTGTCTTTATCTGCAATAACTGCATAAAAATGCGCTGCATTGATATGTGCAAAAAATATTTTGAAATTTGTCAACATTATGAATACTGTACAAAGTAAGATCTAACGATATGGAATTTCAACAACTAAGAAAGTAGATATATCACCTTGTTGAACTAGATCTGATATGTGGTCAAAGTCGATCGATGATTCTACCTGTGTCAGTTCCAATCCCGTCGGAGGGCGATACGTGAGAAGTGGGCTAAGATAACTTGTGAACCATTTGTCAACCCACTCCCTTGACTCACAATCATTCCAATCTTGCATTGTACATGAAGAACAAAAGCATGCCATCTTTCGTGTATCGATACTGCATGAACCTGCATTTGAGCTAAGGAAAGAGTGTACCTCACTCGATCCTATTAGTGTACAAAAGTCTTCATATGGTGCAATGTTAGTATCATCCATCAACCAAAAAATATACGAATTGAAGACATACCTTCATTACCTGGACCCATCAAATCATTACACCACTCGACGATTGATTTTGCATTTGTCAACTTTGCACTGTCTTTATACTTTAACTCTTCTCGTGCTAATGCTCTTTTCATGCATGCTCCTGCACCATCATGCTCCCCCTTTCCATGTTTGGCCTCACAATAGTTCCACACATGTTGAACACCTGTAATGACATGCATCCTGCACAACCAGTAGAACATGTATGAGTTCTTGAACTGTGTTGCACAGTTATCAGACCATATTATATGTTGATCGTATTCTATGCCCCTCTGAGCCAAACCACTGTAGAACATCTAGAAGCAACCTTGCACGAACTTTGGAGAATGTGTGCGATCATCACTAATGTAAAAGTGGTACTCCCTCAATACCTTCCTTTACTCATCTATACTATCAAATGCATGAATGAATGCTATGTGCACAAATATTGAAACTTGTGTGGAGTTGTAATATTGTGACTGCACCTCATGTTGTGGCTGTAGAGTGTAGTTCTCTGCAAAGTCAACCAAGGATACTATGCTTCCAACTAAAAAGGTGTCCTTGTATAGCTTGAATTGCATGTCCAACCATCGGGCTCTATGGGTATGCATTGCATACTCAGACAGTATACTATGACGAAATGTGGTCATAAATTGGTATACTGGAATCTTCTCAATAACCAAATCACAACTTTTTGCTTGAGACGCATCTTTTGTAGCATATGCCACTGTTTTATACTTCCCGAACTCTACTAGTTTCTGTTCCACCTCATCTGTGCTTTCCATATGTTGACATACTGACATACACTGGAAGCCACCGCAACGCTCGCATGAACCATCCAAGCATGTTGTTCTATAGAATATCTGGCCATCCTCTATTTCACATAATTTTTTTGATAAGAACTCTCTTGAAGATTTTGGTGGGGTTTCTATTTCACAATCCTGCAAAACATCATTAGTATGAAAATCTAAACATATAGAACGATAAACATCATAATGGTTAGAGAACTCAATATGTAGTCTACAACAACAAGTAGTGCGTGTGTGATTTATCTTGACATAAAAAGGTTTAAGCATTTCAAAAAATCTTTGAGAAATACTAATTTGAGGATAATTATTTTCAAATTTTCAAAAAAATTGGGTTTGAGTCATATCCAAAAAATGATTTGGACGTGGCTCATGATTCTGACTACTGATTCTCCTTCTTACCACATCCCATTGATTTGGAGACGGCCTTGTGTTATTCTTCCAATACTCTTCAATTAGTGTTCTCAAGGCTTGGACAACTTCTTTATCTTTTCGTGACAGTCTCCCCGAGAATGCCCATAATTCATTTGTATCATTTCCCTCAATTCTTTGTCGCCTTTGAATGGCTCTTGATAAAGTTTTTCTACTAATTCCCGTTTGTTCACTAGTCTTTTTAATTAGACGAGCTCTCTTTGTTTGAAAACTTACGAAAGTCGATGTAATGACACGTCGGGTGACATTACTATCCTTTGAGCATGAGGTCTTACCCACACTCTCATAAGAATCCATTAGATTCTTCACAATAGTGTCTTCACTCGATGCATTCGATGTTCTCAACCCAAGAGTCTTCATGATGTTCCTATACTTTACACCCCGCATCATTTCAACAAATAGTTGACATCTTGCAATCTCATTTAGCCTTTCAAAGAATCGTTCCCAAATCTTATCAGCATATCTTCTACAAGTGCATGTTGAAATCTTACCTTCCATGTGCTGCAAAATCTCATCATCAATATTAATCAAATACTTTGGCTTTCTACGCAAAATTCTAGGTGGTGTTCTCCTAGGTACATACATCTCAACATTAGGAATTTCATCAATATTTAATTGAGGTGGGCTAGATTGCGTACCTTTGATCGAGGGTGGAGAAGAAGACATACCTTGAGGTTCACATGGCGATGATGGCATACCTTCTTCATCAATTCCGAGTGATGATGTACTCTCAACTTGAGATGTGTTGGATGGTGTCCAACAATATTCACTTGCGGTACATGGTTTCCCTTCATATTCACTTGCAATAGATGGTGTCTATCCATATTCACTTGCGCTAGATGGTGTCCCTCCATATTCGCTTGTGCTTAATGGCGTCCCTTCATATTCACTTGTCGTAGAGGGTGTGTCTCCAACTATGGTATTTGAATCTATCTTATGATGATGCTTTCACATTCGTGCCTGTTGTGCTGCCAATTCCCGTTCTCTTTTTGACGGTTGAGGTTCCTCTACAATCGGGTTGTTTTCATCAATCGTTTCCAATTTCTTCTTTTCACGATATGCCACCACCCAAACTCTCTCCTTTTCTTTCAAGGTTTCGTTCTCTTTGTCTATTAGTTTCCTCTTTGTCTTTTTATTCGGCATGGCAGATAATTTTATCTATACCATGGTAATGAGACGAATATTAGTTCCTAAAAAATGTATCCATTCAAGTTAATTGAAAAATATATTTCATTCAAGGCTTCATTTTAATAATACTTACAATCATCGTCTACAAAAGTTAACAATAGGATGGGGTTCTTAGCTCAAACAAGCACTTTTCCATGAGAATTTGAGGAACCAAGGAGTGATTTTGAAAAAGTGTTGAAGGAGTGGTCTATGTAATGAAATTTTGACCTTGTGCAGGGTATATTGAAGATGTTTGATGCTTTGGAATGGTTTGGGAAGGCCTGGGTATAGGAGTTTCTATAAACCCTCCCTCTTTGCATTGAAAAATGGGGTTTTTTATATTGGAAGCCTAGTTGAGCGGGTAAGGTCCTAAGACCTAGAAATTATCTTATTTTGAGACCTAATTAAAGACTATTTTTGGGTTTAGAAGTCTGGTGTGAAGATCTAAGGGTAGTTCCTTTGTAAAATTGGCCTACTTGGAGGCCTAAAATAGTGAAAAGGTCAATTTTATTAAACTTGTCCCAAAGGAGTCATGTGATGGGTTAAGGTATGTCTTGCAACTCTGAAATTGGTGCTACAATCATTCTTTTATTTTCCTGGTGTTTTGGAAATTTTTGGAGTTAAGGGCCCAAAATTGGTTTTGCACAGTAACTAGATTCCAAGGGTGAAATGTGGGAAATAATGTTTCTATTTGTTGTCTAGCTTGGAGGAGTGTTGGGATTGGTCCATTACACCTTTTTAATCTTCTTAGATGCCTCTTGAAGGAAAGTTGACATCTTCAATGGTTTTGGGTCCTCTAACTCTGCATCAAAAATGAGTATCACAGTTTGAAGTGTGTGCATGGTTTGGGAGATACATGTGATAGTTTGCAGATGCTTGGCTACTAGTAATGTGGACAGTGAAAAAAGGAACTAAGTTTGTATGTAAGGGTAGACTTTTGAAAGGTTTCATTTTTGTTGTACTAACTCAAACAAAGATTTATTAAGCAAATAATGGTTTAGTTGTGCCTTAAGAATTATACTTTGTGTTTGTAAACAATGGTGCTATTATGGAAGATTTAAGACAACTTGTGAATGAAATAATCATTGGTTGATGTTTTGAGGAACCTAGTTGATTGTAATCAATTATTTTCAATATTTTCAAGGTGTTTTGAAGGTCCTTAAGGAATTGGGAACTCTTAATGCTAATTTGAGTATACGAATCAAATGTTTTGTGAAGGGAAATATAGTTGAATAAGTGTGTCAAGAAAGGTGTTGATTTCTTCCTTTGTACTGCATCAGTTTGTGCAGAGGTATTGGAAGGTGTTTGGACCCTTCGGAGGAATGGAAGAGGCTTGGAGTTGTCTTAAAGGATGAATTTTCGTGAATGGTTCTGAATTTCTAATCAGCTTTATGCTATGTTACAATCAATTTTATGATGGTTAATCAATTTTTTTTAGTCTGAAAAAAAGTTGAAACCAAGTTCTAATGTTTTGATGAAAAGATGATTGAGTTTGTTTGTTGATCTTCTTCAATTTAAGTTAGGGTTAGAAGTGCCCTTGATAATTTATGGATCCTGGTAGATGCTCTGCATCAAGATTAAAATGGTAATTGGCAAGTGTATATAATGGAAATTTAAAATGTGCATTGACAACCTAAGGTTATAATGACAAACAAAAATGAAAGCAAGCCATAATAGAATGAAAGAAAACATGTAAAGACTTCACATACCTTAAAAACCAGACTTTCAAATGGAGGAGTTCAACCCAATTATGTAGCCTTAGCTTCTTCTTTCTTCAAACTCCACAACAATTTGACTTGTTCAAAAGCTTGTTCCCTTCCACACTTCAATTGTATATCAGTTTTCAATGGAATTCAAACTTTAATTGATATTATATATCTTTCAATGTGGAAACTCTACTATTTCATGCAAAGGTGGTAAAAAGATCATGGAAAAGGTGATGGAATGTGAAAAAGATGCTTGCACACTTCACAACATCATCAAAAAGCTATTTTTTGTCAGAGCACGCACAGAACTAGGGGAATATGCAGACTGTGGGCCTTCAAATAATGGGTATATAGAGTTTTTTACCATTTTAGTGGAGTCAAAAATGCGCTCGCGTTATGTGAAATTTGGTTTTGTTAGTATATTTTTTAGAGTGGGAGGGAGAGAGGGGGAGAGTGGGAGATAGAGAGGGAGGGAGAAGGGGAGAGTGGGAGAAAGAGAGAGTGGGAGGGAGAGAGGGAGAGAGTGGGAGATAGAGTGGGAGGGAGAGAGGGGGAGAGGGGGAGAGAGAGAGGGAGGGAGAGAGGGGGAGA
>VCHN02004583.1:0-11589 GCA_007115665.2 Sequoiadendron giganteum
CGTATTTAGTCTAAGGCATTCAATTTATAGTTATACCTTGGGGAAGGATTTACGCCTTAGTTTCTTTTGATTAATTTTTTAGAAATTAATTGAACTATTTTTCCTTAGTGATATTTATCATTATCAAATGGGTTTTATAAAGAATAGATAGGTCTTGGTAATATGCCTTGGGATTAGGGTTAAGGCCTAGGGTTCATTTTATTTTAATTGTTTTTAGAGAAAACAATTAAAACATGCAAGGGATAATATTGTAATTTTATGATTTTTTTATAGAAAATCAAAACTTGTAAAGGGAGATATAAGTAGTTGTTTGCAAAAGATTTTTTTTTAAATCTTTAATTGTAAAATGGAATAATTGTAAAACTACATGTTGTAAAGCAGAAGCAAAGAAATGCTTTATAAATTACTTTGTTTTCTTGCTATTTTTAGTAGTTAAGGTTGTCTTTTCTCCTTGGTCAGAATTGGGTTTTCAATTGGAGAGATAAGGTGTTTTCATTGCTTTAAAAGCAGTTTTTTGCTTTTTTTATAGGCTTGATAGTTGATGCATGCGAAAAGTGTGACTTTCCACTTTTATGCCAACTTGTTGCATTTTTTTTGGGACCTTTTCCTTGAGCTTTTTTCAAGAGCTCGGATTAGGGTTTGAAACATATATCTTTGGAGAAAATTTAGGGTTTTCTAGTTCAGTCTGTTTTGGCTCTTACACATTTTTGAGCTGAAACTATTTTTGTACTCAGCGAGATTGTTTTGGCATACTCCTACAGTGAATAGAAGAAAAAAATTCCTACCTATCATATTTTGTGTCCATTTACAGTTCAGTTGATGTTATTCTTGTGATTTTCAGTTTGAGAAATCCTTGTTATGTCCTAGGTTGTAGTTTGATGCAGAAAAGTGCAAAAATACATGTTGCATATTGTGTTTTGAATAGACCTTCATGCGAAGTACTTATGTAAATTTGTTTTTGAGAGGTTGTGATATCTTTGTTAGTTTTCTGAGCACTGTTTGTGAGGAAAATCCAGAATATTCAGTATTTCATCATTCAATATTAAAAGTCATTTGAAAGTCATAAATTTTAAGTTATATTTTTCTCTCTATCTCTTTTCCAAGAAGATTTTAGAATAGGATCATTATACGGAGAACCAACTTGCTCTAGAGATTCTCTTTCCTTATAGACCACCCACAACTGGAAAGAGTTTCAATGTTGCAACAGATAATTTAATTTTTGCAAATATGACAGGGTGCATATCTGATTGCTAACAATTTTTGGCATGCCCGATGGGATAGTCTGAAAATCATTTTCAGAGAATTTAATTTTCAAAATTTGTTGTTTGGTGTATGCAGCAGATTTCACAGCGTTTTGGAGGCTCGTTCAAATATACCTGGTGACTCTGACTTCTATTTTTTTGCATGTAGATCTAGTGCAGCCCACACATGAGAAAGGTACAAACCAGATCAAGCGCTGCACCTTTCCGATACCGACAGCTGTCCCCACCATGAAGAGTTGGCAGAACAACAAGGAGGTTGTTTGAAGCACCAGTGAGGTCAAATTCAACATCTCCTATTTTCAGCTCTCTAGTTTTATCACCAGGAGTACCCATTCCTATATCAAAGATACAACCGATGGTAGTGCCAAGGCAGCATCCTTTCGCACCATTTAATGGATGCAGTCCATTAGACATCGCTCAACATGACATGATGACATCCTGGTTGCAGCCCTTAGAAGCCTACCATTCTTCACTGGAGAGGATCACACAACTCCGTTGGAGCACATTCGTGACGTGTCTACCCTTTGTTCAGTTCACAACATCATGCAGGAGAATGTTGTGTTGAGGCTCTTGGTTGCATTGCTCAAGCGTAAAGCATTAAAGTGGTTCAGAGGCCTCGCAGCCAACTCTATTGCAACATGGGATGCACTAGGTAACGGTCTGTACCAATTTTTTGTTGATAAGTCTGACAATTTATCCCTATTAGAATAGCTGAGCACAATTTAGAGGGCACCACATGAACACTTGGTGGATTTCAATCACCGTTTTCAGAGGACTTGGGCTAGAATTCCTGTAACGGTAAGGCCTTTACCATCTCACACTTTTCTATTTTACTTGAAAGCTTTGAACTATAAAATTTTAGTTATGACCCAGTCTATGGGTGGGTATACACTCCCCGATGCTTACGATATCACTATTAGAGCCAAAATTTGCCTTATTCAGGTTGGAGATTAGCTCCTAGACCTCCTATGTCGTTGTTTCTTGAGATACAACCACCTACCTCTACTACTTTACCTCCCTTAGCTAATGTTCTCGTTGTCCCAACAATAGGTTATCATACCGCAACACAGCAAATTGCTGCTCCAGCCCAAAACCAAGAAATCCAGGAGATTAAGAGTATACTCAAGACCTTCAAGAATGATTCGGTGAGCATTAAGAAGCAAGTAGGTCATGAACATAAACCCTATCAAGCCATTTATCAACGAATCATCCTAATTGATCGTGGATATTTTTAGTGGAAATTGAAGTGTCTCCAAATCTCCAGATTTCTACACCATAAGAAAGAGCTCAGCATTTTGATTCCAATGCAACTCGAACGGAGCGAAAAGGAGTCTATTTGTGTAGGTTATGGCCAGTCAAACCTTGGGTCAAACTGGGATCCAGGGGTGTCCATTCAGCATCGAGTTGGATTCCAATCAGCTTCCATGTCATTGCACAGTCGGATTCCAGTCAGCATGTTCAGCGAATTGCATTCTGCCACGTGGCAGTCTTTCGATGTGCCACGTGTCCCTCCTCAATCATCGGCAAGGGCAAGCAGTTGTCGAATCAGTTAAAAGGGTTTGTTAGGGTTCGACCCCATGACCTGTCACGAGCTAACCAAACGGCTCCACCGTTACACTGTGGACCGTTTCTTTACTAAGTATGGAGCTTGGTTTCTTTTGTTTCATTGTTTGGAGTTTGTTTTAAACAAACAATGGCCGACGGGTTTGGAACCCGTAACCGTCGACTTAACAAAAATTTTAACCACCACTAAGCCATTCGATGCCTTTTGAAATGTGTAAGGCATCTGTCGGTTTTGATAAATAAACAAAAACCGAAAGCTTTAATTTAAACAAATCCCCTTAAAATTAGAACCAAACAACGCTTTAATCCTTTTAAGGATTAAATTGTAACCTCCTAGAAACAATAATAGCCCGGGAATAAAATAATTAAGGGGCTTAAACAAATTATGAGAGATTTAGTGAAAATAAGGGAGGATTTTTCAAGTATTTTTCCATGTAAAGGGGATATAGGGAATATTTTGTAAATCAATTGGTTAAAGGCCAATTTGAGTAAATTTGATGTATAAAAGGGGTGTAAGGGTGTGAGTTGAAAAAAAGAGAATTTTTGAAGTTAGGTGGTGAGAAACAGGTGATACGCTAGAGAGTTCTTGTGGAGATTTTTCAGCCATTTTCGTACGACGGAGTATTGTTATGCTGCCGAAGTGCTTGAAGAAATGGTCTTGGTGCATTTGTAATCTTTTTTGGAGATTAATCGGATCGGTCTCACTCTATTGGAGCGGACCCGGAGATGTAGTCACGTTTGTGACGAACTCCATAATCAAACTCTGTTTGCATCTCTTTCTCTATTCTTCTCTCTCATTCTATTGGCATCTCTTTGTTAATTCCTGTTACCTTAATTATTTCTATGAGTTAATTTTGTTCCGATTAACTTGGATAAATCTTTGTAAAAGTTAAGCATTCAATTCTACAATTTAGTCTAGATCCTATATAGATCACTTCAATAGACCTGCTTTTCAGAATGATTACCAGGGCCAAAAGAGAAATTTTAACCCGAGACCCTTCCAACCATACAACCCAAACACAACAAGTTCATCAAAGGAGCTCATACCTCAGAATAATATCACCCAAGATTGTGATTGGTGTTATCCATGCAACCAACCCCATAACTAATCAGCATGTGATAATGGCATGAGGAATCAGGCTTTGATGGTTCAAAACAGTTATGCAGGTTTAGAAAGCATTTCAAATTAGAACTTGGAACAACAAGAAGGTTTTGAGGTCGCTTTGCCAAACTAGCAAAGTTCTGAGTTTTGTGGCATGAATGGTTAGGATTAACAAGTTTCTTCTGTCACAGCCAACACAAGATCGAAAAAGAGAGCAATGGACCTAGGACAACAAGCTGGAAGTTCACAACAACAACCTATGAAAGATAAACAACCGGTTTCTACATCCAGTACTAATGCTACAACACAATCCAAGGTGAAGTTTTTACAAAAAGGCCAAGAAATACCTGGAAAAGAACAATTAAAGACACATTTGCAGCCCTTGCAGAAGCAGAATGATGCTGCTATTTCAAAAAACCAGCAGAAGGTAAATACTACTTCCTTTAATATTGTTGAGCACCTCAGAAAGACTACTATCAGCATGTGTGTATTAGATGCTTTGCACATCCCAGGTCAGAAAGGTTTGTTGCAGGATGCTTTAGTTGAGTTGTCTATTTCTGATGATACTAATCAAGGTGCTACCAAAGCAGTGTTCAGTAATAGTTTAGAAGGTAAAAGCGAACAAAAAGGTAAGGAGGTAAAGCCTCCCTCATTTTATTTGACTCTGATCATTGGGGATAAATTAGTGCATAATTGCATGGTTGATTCTAGAGCAAGTAGCTCAGTCATGCCTAAAAAATTAGCTGATGCTTTAGGTCTTGTCTATGAACCCAACCCGTAGAAGGGTGTAGTTCAATTAGATGGGTCTACTATTAGAACTGTTGGTATATTAAAAAAATTAGCCCTTACCTTGCACGCATCTCCTAGTTTTGTGATTCATCAAGACATACATGTAATCGATTTTCCATCACACTTTGTCATTTGCTTATCAAGGGATTTTACAGCCAAGTTGGGGGGTTTCTTATCATCTGACTGGTCTCATCTATTTTTTAGAACAAGGTATGGTACAAAGGTAACCATAAAGTCTGAGCCTTTAGCCAAAGACCACATCGAACCATATGTTTTGAGTCCTATAAATGCTAACCTCTGCGTCACCCCTATACTGGAGGAGCAAACCATGATATCAGACCACAACACCCATGTAGAAAGTATAAATCTAGATGAATGGGCAGCCGAAGATCACGAGCTTGATCCCTTCTAGCATACAGATGAGGTAGTATTAGGGGTTTACATGATTCGTGAACCTAATTCAGATATGCCTAACCTGATCAAAATGGAAGTACAACTTACAGGGCAGGAAAATGAACTTTGGAGACTCTATTTTGATGGTTCGAGGAGTAGTGTAGGTGTTGGTGGCGGGGCCATGCTGATTTCACCAGAAGGAGAAAATTATTACTCTACTTTCAAATTTGCGTTCAGCTGTACAAATAATACAGTTGAATACGAGGCACTTGTACACGGCCTTGAGTGGGCCCATAAAAGAGGTATCAAATGTTTGTGTGTTTATGGTGATTCTGAGTTAATCGTGAATCGGGTCAAAAATATAAATGCAACAAAGAATGATTTACTTAACAAATACAAGCATCGTGTATGGGATTTAATAGAAGATCTCAATGCTTTTAATATCTGTTCAGTTCCTAGAAATGAGAATAAGCATGCAGATAGGCTTGCTGCTATAGGGGCTCGGTTTGATATTCTAAACGAAATTCACAAAGTAGAGGCGCGTCAATATGTAAAGATAGTCGTCAGACCTTCTGTTCCTGATAATAATGTGAGTTGGCAGGTTTTGGCAATGATGAGCAAATTTTAAATTTTTTAATTGCTGAAGCTGAGTTTGCAGATGGAAATCAGCAGAAATGGCAGCAGCAGTATGACAATCAGATTGTGCAATTGAAGACTAACAAGGTGCCAAGGGGTTTCATGACTTTGGAATCTGCATTCAATTCAGATGACTAGATGAGGAGAGACAAGTGTAGCCTAACTGTTAAAGAGGAACACTATGAAGCAATCAAAATCTTCAAAGGTAAGCTTCTAAAGCTAGGAAAGGTATGTAATAAAGAGGAACAACAAGATTTTTTTCTGTTATGTTAGAAATTTAGTGATATTTTTGCTTGGGAGTATAAGGATTTGAAGGGGTTTGACCCATAATTAGCCCAGCATACTATTGAATTAGACCCTACTGCAAAACCAATAAGGCAGAAACAGAGGCCTCTCAATCCCAAATTAGAGCACCTTATGAAATTCGAACTGAATAAATTAGTTGAAAGTGGTATCATTTTTCCCATCAAGCATACTTCTTGGGTCTTGAACCCGATTCCAGTTAGGAAGAAAAGTGGGGAGATCAGATTATGTGTTGATTTCCGAGATTTAAATAGAGCATCAGTGAAAGACCACTTCCCACTCCCTTCCATGGAGCAAATTTTACAGGTGGTTTCGGGTTCTAATAGATTTTCTTTGCTAGATGGTTATTCAGGTTACAACCAGATTCTGGATAAGCAGCAAGATCAATTCAAAACAACTTTCACGACTAAGTGGGGCACCATGGCCTACAAAAGGATGCCTTTCGGCTTATCCAACGCTGGAGAAACTTTTTAGCGAGCAATGGATATGGCCTTTCATGGCCTCATGAACAAGATCATTCTGGTTTATTTAGATGATATTACTATTTTTTCCAGAAATGCTAATGAACATCTTGATCATTTAGAACAAATTTTTCAGAGATGCAGGGAGTTCAGAGTGTCTCTTAATCCGAAGAAGTGTATTTTTTCTGTACACGAAGGTAAACTCCTTGGACACATTGTTTCAAAGAAGGGCATTTCCATAGATTCTGAAAGGATTTTTGCAATTCTCAAATTGCCATTGCCAGCTCACAAGAAAGGCCTACAAAGCTTTCTTGGAAGAATAAATCTTGTGAGGAGATTCATACCAAATATAGTAGCTTTGTTGCAACCTCTCACTCTTATGCTGAAAAATAATATACCTTTCGCATGGACCATGGAAGGTAAAAGGAGCTTTGATCAGATCAAAGAATCTCTCGTAGCAACCCCTACCCTCATTAATCCAAAGTACGACAAAGATTTCATCCTTTACGCATTTGGAGGAGTTGATACTATTTCTGTGATGCTTTGCCAGCAGAATGATGAAGGTTTGGAGCAACCAATGGCCTTTTTCAGCTAGGTACTTCATGATTATGAGGTAAAGTATTCCATTGTCAAGATGCATGTGTTTGTTGTTGTAAGAAGTTTAAAACAAATTAGACATATGTTGTCGAACAACAAGATTCATTTGTTGGTTGCGCATTCAACTGTTAAATATTTCTTGTTGAACCGCGAAATTAACGATAAGCATGCTGGTTGGATAACCAAGGTCATGGAGTTTGACATAGATATTAAAATAACCAAGCTTGTCAGAGGTAAGGGTTTGTGTGAACAAATTGCAGAAAACACAGCAGGTAGTAGCCTAGAGGAGATTGAAAAGGTTGGCACAGTGCTAAATAATGATGATGCAGTTATTGTTCCAGTTCCTATTGCTACCTGGGTGCAACAAATGATGCTTTATTTGCAAATTGGCAAATGTCCTGAAGGTTTAGATGGAGGAAAAAGGAGGTATTACAAATTACAGTCTGTTCCATTTGCAATTATTGATGACATTCTATATAGGAGATATTTTCAAGGTGTTTTGTTATGATGCATTGAACCTAACCGAGTTGATAAGCTTTTAGTAGAATTTCATGATGGGCCTTCAGGAGGCCACTTTGTTGCAAGAACAAAAGCCCTGAAAATCATGCGGGTTGGTTATTATTGGCCAAATTTGTTCAAGGATGCCATTGCTTGGGTCCGAAAATGTGAAAAATGTGCTCTATTTTCAGGAAAATAGAAGCTTGTAGCTTTACTTCTGCATCTGATTCAAGTGGAGCAGCCCTTTGCTAAGTGGGGCTTAGATTTTATAGGGCCAATCAACCCACCTTCAAGCACAGGTCATAAGTGGATACTAACAGCCACAGATTATTTTACTAAATGGATCGAGGCGGTTGCTTTAAAGGAAGCAAATGAGACTTATGTGCTTAATTTTTATCAAGATTTAGTGTCAAGATTTGGTACTCCAGATTCTATATTTTCTGACAATGGTTTGGCCTTCATCAGTTTAAGAATTTCAGATTGGTCAGTTAGAAATAACATCTATTTGAATACATCTTCTAACTATTATCCATAGGGAAATAGACAGGCATAATCTACAAATAAGAATCTACTCCGGATAATCAAAAAGACTATCGAGGACAATCAACGAACATGGCACAAAAATCTTAAGTTAGCCCTTTGGGTTGATAGAGTGACACCTAAAAGGGCCATTGGTTGTTCTCCTTATGTACTTTCTTATGGTAAAGAAGCTAAGTTACCCATTTCTATTGAGCTACCAACTTTAAGTTATGTGAAAGAGCTAGAATTACTAAATGAGCAGCCTCTTGAAGTGTGGTTTGCACAGCTAGTAGAGCTTGAGGAAACTAGGAGAGAAGCTTTAAAACAGCTTGAAATACATCAAGCTCAAATGAAGAGCTCTTTTGATAAGAAGGCAAGACTACTGGAGTTTATCATTGGTGATCTGGTCTTCAAGTGGAATGATTACAAGAGTAGACCTGGATGACATTCCAAGTTCAATGCAATTTGGGATGAGCCTTATGTAATAATGGAGTGCAAGGAGCACAACGCTTTCTAGCTTTCAAAGTTGACTAGAGAGGTGTTGTTTATCCTAGTTAATGGGATCCACCTCAAACAATGCTTCTGAGATAAGTTCTATCTTGTAAATAAATAGAGTAGTTGTTACAAATAAGTGTGTTACGCACATTTATTTTCAGTAGTTTTTCTTTCCCTAAGCGTTGTTGCACATTGTTCTTTTGGCCATTAGGGCCTGCTAGTTTTCTTTCAACTTTGTTTGTTTGTTTTGTTATTGTTTTTGGAGTTGTTGTTTCAGTTTTCTAAGTTCATGAAGGGGTAGTTTTGACTCTACGCCCAATGGAGTTTTTAAAGGCAATTGATCTATGCTTAGCTGGTAAGCATCTAGCGGAAATCGCCAAAATGTTACCAATATTTTGCTACAACTCAAATGGTGGAGCTGATTTAAATGTTGTTATATTTAAAAGTTAAATATAGTTATTTTTGAATATGCTTGAGTGTTGTTTTGCACTTCGTTTAGTTCATTACGTGATAGTTATGCTTTGAAAAGAGGAAATCAGAGTTTCAGAACTTGCTATTCAGTATTTTACAGTCAAATGAAGTACAAGACAGAGCATTAAACAATGAATCTTTTCAAATGCTTTCATTCATTTCATAAAGTGATTCATATTTACAACATTTCATTTGATTGCGAGAATACAAATGCTAATACAAATTTGCATTAAGATGAATTTTTTCTTTTTCCAAATGAAAAGTAGAAAGGATAAAATCAGATATCCACACAAGCCATGGATGTGACTATCACAATGCATCATAAGCAACACACTACACTATGTAAGATGCATAAAGAAAAAATCACATAAGTGTAAACATAATCATCATTGCCTGATTGGCTAATGATCGATGCAGAAGTGGTGCACCATTTGTCTTTCTTCGAGCTCTGTTGACCTGTAGGAAGGAAGAGAGGGATGTCAGAGGCTTCGACTATGAATATACCTATATGAACCATCAATGATAATATAATATGCTACTGATCATGAATTGAAACAATCAAGTAAAGTGCAGAGATATGAGCCGAAGGAGAAACATCAACACAAACATGATATATATTGTTTTTTATGCTAACACTGTTTGTTTCCTTGTGCAGGTATAGGAAAAGCCATGTAGCTGTTTATCTTCGAAGACCAAGCATGTGGGGAAAAACGGGCTCCCACAAGGGTAGAGCCCAACATGCCGCCCTTATATGTCACAAGAGGGCCGAGAGAGTAATTGCAATCATCATTGTCATCAAGAAAGGAAGTGCAACTGAGAGGGTAAAGCAAAGTTATCCATCAAGCCATTAAACCAACTATGCAATCATAACAATCATGTAAATGCTTTCTAAAAGCTACAAGTGAACAGTGGGTTTAATCTGCTCAATTAGATCAACATATAGAAGTAAAGAATGCAAATGAATGCTAATTGGACAACTTGTTTTAGCTGAAATTATCAAGCTATCATGTTTTGAGCTGCTGTTTTAAATATTGTTTTTTGTTGTTCTTTAAGACTGTTCGCTTTGTAGTGCTATTTCATTTTTTTTGTTTTGGAACAACAGTGTCCTATCTCTTAACAATGATAGTGAACAGTGCAAATTATGGGGGTTATGTCAAGAACAGGTGAATTCATGAAGAGTTTGTTGCTAGAATGCAAATGACTAACAAAACAGTCAGTTTTTGTTTGGCTGAGAATGACAAGGCATGCAGTAAGTGCTTCTACAAGTGTTAGTTGGATGTAAGAGAGAATGTAGTCCATGGGGTTGCAATGATTTAAGGTGGATGTTGCATTAAATAAAATGGATGCATTAACATAAAAGATCAAGAGAACAAATGCATCGTACAGGTGAACAATTGCATTACAATTTCGATCAAGAAGATTTCTGTGTGCAGGGAAGAAACAACATGGAGATGACAATTGAAAATATAAACAAAGAATACATTTTCAGAATTTCATGAACCCGTGTAAGGGCTTTCAGCAAAAATACATTAAGAGATGCATTTTATTCACAAATAGAAAATAACCATATACATAATTTTAATCATTTTCTTCAAAAATAGTTTACCCTTGTTTGGGGTTTTGACAAAATACAGAAATGAAGGAATTTCTTTTCAGGTTTTACAAAAACCCACATACAGATTTTGCTCGAAAACAGATTTTATTCATATACAATAGGTACCCACATGGGGTTTCATTAGGAAATGCAGTAAACTAGAAATAAACAGAGCAAGTCTAAATATGTAGTTTCTCAAAGATAAAGAAATTGCCAGAGCCATGGATGGTTATTCAAAATCACAAATACCCATATGTTTTGTTTGTCTCAGAAATGTAGTCTTTTTAAGGTGGCATTTACCCACTTAGGGGTTTTTTATATATTTCAAAATTCAATTAAAATGAAATGAAGGAGTCGAGCTCGAATTTTGAGAAGACCCAAAATACTTAGATATGCAGATTCATGCTCATTTTTCTGGGTACCCATATTGGGGTTTTGCATTTAAAGACATATACTCCATTTTTTTTTGGTACCCATGAGAGAGTTTTAAGATTAAAATGCAGAGGGAAGTAAGTGCCATCATGGGTTGAACCTAATGTATTCAGAAAGCTCTTGATAGCTTTCCCATGGTGCGGCCAGTCAACAGGCCTACATTTTTTCTAAAAATAACAATCATTTTTGAAAAGTAAAGCTCATAGGCTTTAGTGGCAGAGAGGAATACAAAAAAAAAATAGTGAGCAAAGAGGCACTTACCCTTGTGTTTGTGTTCAAGAAGCTCAAAGGTCCTGCCCAGCTCATTTGGAGCTCACAATGCTTGGGTTGAGCTCTCTCATGGTGCCCAAGGTAATGTTAAGCAAGCACAAGAAAATAATATACAAGGAAAATCAGAGATGGAAGAGGAGAAGTCATGGCCTCTAGAGGTTTTACTTGCATTTCAAAACCAAAGAGAAAGCCTTATAATGAAGG
>VCHN02003927.1:7500-12998 GCA_007115665.2 Sequoiadendron giganteum
CCCGAAAGACTCGGAGCCGCTCATGCCCGCGACAGTCATGCCGTGAGAGAATGCACCGTGCACGCGACCGAGTAAGGCCACCCAAGGACATCCATTTCCCAGGTATATGCCCCCTACGCACTTTTTGTGGCGCACCCCGCACGAACAGTCTCGTCTCGACCAGCATTAGAAAAATTCCCCTCGGAGCAAGGCCTTGGGCACAAATCATCCAACGAAAAATGTAGCTCAACGGACATGGAACGCCTACGCGGGCCGAAGCATGTCGACGCGGAGCCTCGCAAGGGACGTTTACACGTGCCCAGAACGGGGGCTCTTTGTCGCCCATGCCCCACCACCCACGGAATGCTTTTTGCCCGGCAGGGCCGCCATTATTCTGGACGGCTCGATTGCGATGCAACGCGGCCAAGATGAAACAATGCACAAATGCTAGTAACGGCACTTTGGGGATCGACGATCATTCGAAGACAACCGCCAAACATCGAAAAGTGTCGCATCGCTTACTTACGAGACGCATGGCGCACGCTAACCTAATAAAGGCGAGCCCGACGCGCACTCTAGAGAGCACAATGGAGGAGCTCATTCCAAACCGTTGTTTCGTAAATACCATCAAGGAACCGGCACAAGCGCACACAGTCGTCCTCGGGAGAGGATAATTCGAGTGATGGGTCAAACCCAAAAGCTCCGAAGATTGCCTCCAGGAACAATCGAGAATGAGACCGATTACATGTTGTCAAGTCCGTTACTGGGTGGACATGACTTGCAAGTAGGAAATCGAGCAACCGTCTCCATGGCCCGAGGCCAAAGCTACGACCGACTCGAATGACCCCAACAATCATCATGCCACTCTTCGCAGAGAATATCGCACCGCTTTTGAACTTTTGACACCGTTCCGAGACTACGAAGTGTCCCACGGATAGGAGTGCAGCACTCGGAGGCACCCAAAAGCCGAGAAGAAAACACTCCCGACAATCCCCCTTACACCCCGACATGGACGAGTTTAGGGCGACTACCAGTGCCGACCCTTTTCCCGCGAGGCGCCCAATGTCGAGACGGTTCGGGAAATGCAAAAGAGCCCCTGCATACCAATCGGGTGTCCTTGGGGGCAGTGGGGGTTTTTTTAAGTGAAACCGAGTGGGTGTTTGGGGTTTCGGGGTAAAACCATAAGGGTGGAGCCGAGCATTATGGAATTGGTAGGGGTAAAACCGGGAGCAGGTGAAATTGTGGTGGGGAGCAAACTCGAGCGCACCCTCACAAGCAACCCGAGAGTTAGACAGAGGCTCCTGAGGAATCTCTTTACTGGGGCCGAATTTGGACGAGTCTGGATCGGCTACCAGTGCCGATCACTTCCCGAGATGCGTCCAAAACATACCCCAGTTCCGAGACGGCAGAAGAGCCCACGCATAACAGTCGAGTGTCCTAGGCGCGAGTCGGGTGGGGATAAAGAAAATCCCAAAAGCTAGACAAAAGCTCCCTTACTGGACCCCGACTTGGACGACTTTGGAAAGGCTACCAGTGCCGATCCGTTTTACGTAATGCATCCAATGCCGAGGCCGTTCCGAAACGCCCTGAATAGCGATTGAGAGTTTGTTGTGGGGAGCAAGATGGATTGCACCCTCCCAAGCAACCCGAGAGTTAGACAGAGGCTCCCGAGGAATCTCTTTACTGGGGTCGGATTTGGACGAGTCCGGATCGGCTACCAGTGCCGATCACTTCCCGAGATGCGTCTAAAACATACCCCCGTTCCGAGACGGCAAGAGAGCCCACGCATAACAGTCGAGTGTCCCAGGCGGTCTTGGGTGTATACAGAAACGACCCAAGAGCTACACAGAAGCTCCCTCCCCCCTTACTAGACCCCGACATGGATGACTTTGGAAAGGCTACCAGTGCCGATCCGCTTTACGCAATGCATCCAATGCCGAGAGAGACCTTGCATAGCAACCGGGAGAATTTGTGGTGGGGAGCAAAACGGAGCGCGCACCCTACCAAGCAGCAGCCCGAGAGTTAGACGTAGGCTCCCAAGGAAATCTCTTTACTGGGGCCGGATTTGGACGAGTCTGGATCGACTACCAGTGTCGATCACTTCCCGAGATGCGTCCAAAACATACCCCCGCTCGAGACGGCAAGAGAGCCCATCATTTAATACCGAAAGACTCAGCGAGTAGGTAAACAAACCAACTCAAAGTTAATAAAAGCGTTTCCTCATTGTGACTCATTACGACTTAATTTTGAAAGCGTTACCAAGTTTCATCCGTTTTACGCAATGCATCCAATGCCCAGACGACGCCGAGAGAGACCTTGCATAGCAATTGGGAGAAGTTGTGTTGGGGAGAAAAACGGAGCGCACCCTCCCAAGCAAATCCGAGAGTTAGACAGAGGCTCCCAAAGAAATCTCTTTACTGAGGCCGGATTTGGACGAAGCTGTGGATCGGCTACCAGTGCCGATCACTTCCCGGGATGCGCCCAAAACATACCCCCGTTCCGAGACGGCAAGAGAGAGCCCACGCATAACAGTCGAGTGTGTCCCAGGCGGGGGTCCTCGGTGTATACAAAAACAACCCAAGCGCTGCACAAAGGCTCCCTCCCCCCTTACTAGACCCCGACATGGACGATTTTGGAAAGGCTACCAGCGCCGATCCATTCTACGCAATGCATCCAATGCCGAGACCTTTCCGAGACGCCGAGAGAGACGTTGCATAGCAACTGGGAGAATTTGTGGTGGGAGCAAAACGGAGCGCGCACCCTACCAAGCAGCAGCCCGAGAGTTAGACGTAGGCTCCCAAGGAAATCTCTTTATCGGGGCCGGATTTGGACGAAGTCCGATCGACTACCGCGTCGACACTTCCTGATGCGCCCAAAACATACCCCTGCTCCAGACGGCAAGAGAGCCCCGCACGCGATACCGCCGAGTGACCAAAGTGAAGCTCCGGGTGTAAACAAAACCAACCCAAAAGCTACACAAAGGCTCCCCTTACTAGACCCCGACATGGACGACTTTGAAAAGGCTACCAGTGCCGATCCGTTTTACGCAATGCATCCAATGCAGAGACCGTTCCGAGACGACACCAAGAGAGACCTTGCATAGCAATTGGGAGAGAAGTTGTGTTGGGGAGAAAAACGGAGCGCACCCTCCCTAGCAATTCAAGAGTTAGACAGAGGCTCCCAAAGAAATCTCTTTACTGAGGCCGGACTTGGACGAAACTGGATCGGCTACCAGTGCCGATCACTTCCTGAGATGCGTCCAAACCATACCCCCGTTCCGAGACGGCAAGAGAGAGCCCACGCATAACAGTCGAGTGTCACAGGCGGGGGTCTTAGGTGTATACAAAAACAACGCAAAAGCTACACAAAGGCTCCCCCTTACTAGACCTCGACATGGACGGCTTTGGAAAGGGCTACCAGTGCCGATCCGTTTTACGCAAAGCATCCAATGCCAAGGCCGTTCTGAGACGCTGAGAGAGACCGTGCGTAGCAATTGGGAGATTTCGCGGTGGGGACCTAAATGGAGCGCACCCTCCCAAGCAAATCGAGAGTTAGACAGGGGCTCCCAAGAAATCTCTTTACTGAGGCCGGATTTGGACGAGTCTGGATCGGCTACCAGTGCCGATCACTTCCCGAGATGCGCCCAAAACATACCCCCGTTCCGAGACGGCAAAAGAGCCCACGCATAACAGACGAGTGACCCAGGCGGGGAGTCGGATGTAAACAAAAACAACCCAAAGGCTACACAGAGGCTCCCTCGCTTACTAAGCCCCGACATGGACGACCTTGGAAAGGCTACCAGTGCCGATCCGTTTTACGCAATGCATCCAATGCCGAGACCGTTCCGAGACGACGCCGAGCGAGACCTTGCATAGCAGTTGGGAGAATTTGTGTTGGGAAGCAAAACGGGGCGCACCCTCCCAAGCAGCCCGAGAGTTAGACAGAGGCTCCCAAGATATCTCTTCACTGGGGGCGGATTTGGACGAATCTGGATCGGCTACCAGTGCCGATCACTTCCCGAGATGCGTCCAAAACATACCCCTATTCCGAGACGGCAAAAGAGCCCACGCATAATCGCATCGGTGCGACCCGTGCTGAAGTTCGATGTAACAAAAACAAATCTAAAGCTAATAAAGGCTCTCGCTACGGGGCCCGGCATGGACGGCCTTGAAAGGCTACCGCCGTCGAACCGCTTACTTAATGCATCCAATGCCGGTGACCGTCTTCGACGACGCCGAGAGACTTTGCATAGCGCTAGAATTTGTGTTGGGAAGCAAAAACGGGCGACCCTCCTGCTGTACCGGTGAAGACAATGAGTTTTTTCCAAGATATCTCTTCACTGGGGGCGGATTTGGACGAATCTGGATCGGCTACCAGTGCCGGTCACTTCCCGAGATGCGCCCAAAACATACCCCCATTCCGAGACGGCAAAAGAGCCCACGCATAACAGTCGAGTGACCCAGGCGGAGTCGGATGTAAACAAAAACAACCCAAAAGCTACACAAAGGCTCCCTCGCTTACTAGGCCCCGACATGGATGACCGTGGAAAGGCTACCATTGTCGATCCGTTTTACGCAATGCATCCAATGCCGAGACCGTTCCAAGACGACGCAGAGAGAGACCTTGCATAGCAATTGGGAGAATTTGTGTTGGAAAGCAAAACGGAGCGCACCCTCCCAAGCAGCCCGAGAGTTAGACAGAGGCTCCCCAAGATATCTCTTTACTGGGGGCGGATTTGGATGAATCTGGATCGGCTACCAGTGCCGATCACTTCCCGAGATGCGTCCAAAACCAAAACCCGTTCCGAGACGGCAAGACAGCCCACGCATAACAGTCGAGCATCCCAGGCGGGAGTCGGGTGTAAACAAAAACAACCCAAAAGCTACACAGAGGCTCCCTTACTAGACCTCGACATGGACGGCTTTGGAAAGGGTACCAGTGCCGATCCGTTTTACGCAAAGCATCCAATGCCGAGGCCGTTCTGAGACGCCGAGAGAGACCATGCATAGCAATTGGGAGAATTTGCGGCGGGGAGCAAAATGGAGCACACCCTCCCAAGCAGGCCCGAGAGTTAGACAGAGGCTCATAAGAAATCTCTTCACTGGGGTCACGGATTTGGACGGGTCTGGATCGGCTACCAGTGCCGATCACTTACTGAGATTCATCCAAAACATGGCCCCGTTTCGAGACGGCAAGAGAGCCCGCGCATAACAGTCGAGTGTCCTAGGCGGAGTCAGTGGTTGGTATAGAACAAACCGAGTAAACAGGAAATCGGATTCATGCGTAGTACCCGACGAAATCCCTTACTTGGGCACGACATGGACGAGTTTGGAGCCGCTACCAGTGCCGCTCGAGTTGCGTCCGATGCCGAGTCCGTTCTAGGATAGCGACGAAGCCACCGCATAGCAAATCCGGTGTCCTGGTGCGCTCCGTTTTTAAGGGAGCGGCTTGCGGACTGTTCCTAAGTCCGATACGGGACATCCAACTCCGAAAATGGGGCAAAACCGAAATGACAAGAA
>VCHN02002907.1:0-15571 GCA_007115665.2 Sequoiadendron giganteum
AAAATGAATTTTTTGATCATTATCTTGGCGGAAATTGCCTTCTCAAGAGTAAACCAACTCAGTAGTGTACCAAATTTTGGTCAAAATGTCTCCAATCCACTTGTATGAACACAAATGGACTCATAAGATGATTGTAAAGAGAGGTAACAACGACATTTTTGTCACCTTTTTTATCTGTAATCTCCCATTGTATGCCTCTCCCATCATCTTTAATCCCCAACAACCCATGCATATGATCCTAGGTAAAGGAAATCTCCCTCGATGTGACTCCACCATGTTGGGGGCGTGCAACATTCTTCAACATGTGAGTCTCATCAATATAAAATTTGAGAATGTTTGAAGTCTCCACACAAGGGCTCATTGCTTCCTCATCATTAAATCAACATATTACTCCTCTCCTTGCAGCGAATCCACAAGGCCAACCCCCACGCCAGAATGGTCCAATCCAACATGAACCGCCATAGGAAGCAAATCAACATAAGATAAATGTTCTTTTACTACATTGTCAACATGCATCCCAAATAAAGGATTAGGAAATGATAGCTCTACTTCCATATCAAATATGGGGTTATCATATTTTGGAAATTGTTTTCACCTTCTTGCTTTGGCTTTATTCCTTGACCATGATTGGATACTCTCTGCATCATCTTGCATGTAACAATATTGGATCCCTTTTTGGACATTCCTCTCAACACCACCCTCCTACCATCATTCCAAAATTTTAGCTCCATGGATTTTATGTTCAAGGTGATCTCGCCTAGGGAACGAAGCCATTGCATACCAGGAACAACATTTGTGTCTCCTATATTCACAACATAAAAATCATCATTGACTTCATAGTGGTCCAGTAAGACTTTCAATTGTGGAATCTTCCTCATGCAAGACATAGTGTGACCATTTGAAAGCATGACTTTGAAACCTCCAAATTTCTTAGTTTTGAGCCTTGTTGTGCTACAATGTCTTCATCAATAAAATTATGTGTAGCACCTGCATCAATAAGAGCAACAATTTTCTGCCCTTTCAACATACCTCTAACCTTGAACGAATCATTTCTTTTAAGACTAGAAAGCTTAGCAAGAGTGCCACCACTCTCCTTCTCTTCCCCAGGCTCTTCTACTAATTCTTCTTCACTTTCCAGTTGTTTTAGCTTGCTGTCCTGAATTCTTTGATTTGGATTTATCAATTGAATATTCCTCCAATTGACATTTTTTTCCCTTTTCCAAACACTTATATCCTAGCGCCCATGGTTCTTTGCATGTAAAACAAATATTTTTCTTCCTTTGCTCCTTTTTGTAGTCTTCTCACACCTTCTTTGAGGAGGTTTCCTTGGGTTGAATGTTTTCCTTGTTATCAGCCAACTCTAAGCTTTTTGCCTTCTTCATTGCCTCTTGTAATGAAGGTGGGACAAATGCCTTAACCCATCCTTTAATGGGCTCCATTAGTCCTTTAGTAAAAAGGACTACAAGTCTCCACTTTGTGATACTAGGAACCATAACTAAGTCTCTAGAACTCTAAAATGTATGTATCAAGTGAACCATATCATTTCAGCTGTGCAAGCTCTATGAAGTGTAATTCAGGATCCTTCTTATTAAACCTCTCGATGAGTTTGTTAGTGAACTCATCATATGTAGTAATCAAGTTATGGACAAGTGTGACAAGGCCATGATGCCACCACTCGTGAGCTACTCCATCAAGGTGCAAAGTGGGAAATTTGATTGCCTCATCCTCTAACATGGGTCTAAGTGATAGATAATTATCTAGCTTTTAAACCCAAGTTCTGGCTATACACTTGTCACTATTGTCAAAGTGTGCCAATGTAATCTTCCCTAGAGCACTATGGAAATCTCTTTGCTTTGGTGACCCTTTGCTTTGCACTCTTGCACCTCTTTTCTTCTTTTGGTTTAGGTATTGATCCAAGGTCAATAAGTCATGAATCTCTATGGGTAGAGAGACATACTCCATATAGGCTGCACTAACTTCATTTGCTAAGGGTATTTGAACATCTGGAACAACTTGTGGCTCCTCTCTGCATGTGAATGTGGGCTGAAATGGTCTAGGAACAGACCTTGAGACTGCTGCTACAATATGTCCTTGAATGTTTGATTGATTAGTGGAGCTAGTTTCACAATGTGGCACTTGGTTAACCTTTGGAATCCCTTGATTCAACTTACCCATCGTCTATGACAACATATCAAGCATAGCATTGGATTTTCTCTTTGCTTTGGTATTGGTACGAACTAAACTAGCACATCCTTTATCCTTTTAAGCCATGACTCTAGTTGGGCTAGATAGATTGGGTGTTGAATTTGGGGAGCTATCATTATTACTAATCAATCCCACCTATAACCTTTGATTTGTTATAAAAGGATTCTCAAATGGAGCTTGTGGTTTTGATTTCTTTTGTTCATGAGTATAATGCCTTAGCTCTCTTCTTTCACTCATAGATGTTGCAACTTAAGAAATGATTAGGAAACACAGGTTGGCAGGGAAACACCAACTTTGATACCATTGTAACAATCACCCTTGATTTTTTCAATGTTTTAGCTTCAGAACACTAATATAACAACAAATCAATGTTGCAGGTGTACTACACCGAGTGCATAGGACAAGGCTGCCATGAAAGTCTTCAAAAACCACCTCTATATTTGCACAAGTCACCTCTCAAGGGCTCAGTTCAAAACCAAACTCACCCAACTAACTCCAAACAACCTTCAATCATCTAGGAAGGTCAAAGATTAGACCTATCATTAATTTTGTCAATACTAGAACTGCATGACATCCCTGTGTTGCATAATCCCCTCTAAATTCAACTCCAAATTGTCAACAAAGACAAGAAGTATACCCAACACTAGAATAACTCCCACCATTCACACCTGATTGCACTTAGAAGTATTACAAATCACATGAACAATGAACAACAGTCTAAAAGTACCTAGTTTCAAACAAAAAAGTAGGAAGACACCTCCAAAATCGCAGTCCAAACTTACCAGTGACACCTACCAAGGGTCACAAATGACTTAACATCAACCCAACACTCCCTAACACCCCTAGAAAGGTGAGAAATGTCAAGCTAGAGATTTGTTTATTGTTTTAGTCATTTCCAACATATGAAAGTAGGCACAAAAAGAAAGGGCAGCCAGCATGTAATATTATAAACCCCTCATAATCATGTTTGCTCAGCACTAAAAGGTCTGTAAGAAGCCTAACTAGTCTAAACTGAATTTTTCCCTTCGCTGGTTTGAAAATTTCCCCTTCACTGGTCTGAAAATTTCTGATTTGTTTGCTTGCAAAGTACTTAAGCTTTTTAACTTTCATCCCAACAAGGGGTTTGTAATATCATGCAAATTGAAAGGTTCCAAGCATAGATCCAAATAACAAGAAATGAACTTGAAACATAGATATTAGGAAATCAAACAAGTCACATAAACATAGATGAACATACCCGTCAATGATAGCCTATCTTCTTATTTCATTTGAAAATTGATTACAAATAGAGAGGGTTGGAAAGTACAATCAGTTAAGTCTGATTTGAATTTCAGACCTTCAATTACATCCAAATGTGCCAAAACACAAGTCCAAACCCTAGCCGTATGAATGGAAGATGAAGTTGCATGAAGTATGGATGATATGCCCAGTTGAAAATGATTGAAATGCAACTGTAACAACCCATTGGAGGTCTGATATCATTGAATTAATTTTGTATCAATTTCTATTATAAAACCTTGATGATAAATGCAAACAAAGTTCCAAGAAAAACACTACAAACTCACCCATTCACCAATGGAAAGCAATAAGGGTTAGGAAGTAATATTGATGTTGAAACCCTAGTCATCACAAAGAGTATACTCACCAAAGATAATGCTAATCCTACTTACTTTCTTCTTACAAAGAATAGTAAGTCTTGCTATAGTCACATCAAAGCCCTCAAAATCATCATAATGCAAACCTCTTTTCTTTACCAAACCTTCATCAATGTAGTTATGTGTAGCTCCATTATCAAATAGTGCAAAAAGTTTGTAACCAAACAATATGCCTTCAAAGATAAAAGGATTGTACCTTGGAGCTCCTGAAATATAAGAAATCCTATAACTTTTGTTACCATCATTTATTGGTTCTAGTGTTGGTTGTTTATGATCATGCTCTTCCTCACTCTCTAAATCCGTATTAGGGATCCCATCATCTTAGATACGAATTCTGTAACATGTGCCATACCTTTTCCAAGGCATCTATGACCAGGTTCCCATGGTTGTTTGCATCATCCAGTGTCTTAGGCTTGTGAGCCTTCACCAAGCCTCATAACCTACCACTTAATCCCTCTACAAAAAGCATCACAACCCTTTTCTCAGGCATCTCAAAACCCATAACAACAATCTTCTGAAACTCATTGATATAGGAATCCACTCTATCATCCTATCTTAGCTGTGCCAAATCTCTGTAGTAAACCTCTATCTCTTTTTTGTCAAATATTGCAAAGGGTTTGCGAGTGAATTCGTCATAGGAAGTAATCATGTCATGTCTTTGTGACACAAGTCCATGGTGCCACCAATCATATGATATACCCTCTAAGTGCATGGTAGAAAATTGTATAGCCTTTTCTTCACTCATTGGCTTGAGTGTACGAAAGGTATCAAGCTTATGTATCTAGGAACATGCACTCATCCTACTACTTCCATCAAAATTAGGTGGGGGAATTTTGTTCAATGCATCCTTGTATTGTTTAGATTCCTTCTTGAACTTCTCTTTTTTATTTTTTTTCTTGTCCTTTTTATTCATAAACTGATTCAAATTTATGGCTGAACGAATCACCTCAGGAAGAGCATGGTACTCATCATATGCTACCATGGTACCATCAGAGACTTCTCTAGCTTCTTCTTCTTCTGAAGGTAACTCCTCTCTTGTAGGAGTGAAGGTGGATCAAAGAGGTCTATTTGAAGTGGCTGCAATTTGTCTCCCTACATTATTTCTTCCACTACTTTCACTACGTGCCCTTCTAGACCTTGAATGATCCATCCTCAACCACCCCACAATTGCAATTAGGTTATCTTGAAGCTGTTGGAGCACTTGTTGTTGCTGTTGTGCAAGTGTTTGTAGGAAATCATCAATATTTCATCTTCTAGGATTGCCCATTTTTACAGATGAACTTGTTGATTGATTACCCTCTTCCTGTTGTGCTCTTCTTCTAGTGTAATACCCGTGTGGCCCAAATTTGAAAGGTTGCATATCCCAAAGGCTGGCAAGATCTTGTGGCTCTGATACCACTATAAAAAGCCTAACTAGTCCAAACTGAATTTTTCCCTTTGCTGGTCTGAAAATTTCTGATTTGTTTGCTTGCAAAGTACTTAAGCTTTTTAACTTTCATCCCAACAAGGGGTTTGCAATATCATGTAGATTGGAAGGTTCCAAGCATAGATCCAAATAACAAGAAATGAACTTGAAACATAGATATTAGGCAATCAAACAAGTCACATAAACATAGATGAACATACTCGTCAATGATAGCCTATCTTCTTATTTGATTTGAAAATTGATTACAAATAGAGAGGGCTGGAAAGTACAATCAATTAAGTTTGCTTTGAATTTCAGACCTTCAATTACAATGTGCCAAAACACAAGTCCAAACCCTAGCCGTATGAATGAAAGATGAAGTTGCATGAAGTATGGATGATATGCCCAGCTGGAAATGACTGAAATGCAATTGTAACCACCCATTGGAGGTCTGATTTATTGAATTAAAATTGCATCAGTTGCTGTTATAAAACCCTGATGATAAATGCCAACAAAGTGCCAAGAAAAACACTACAAATTCAAGCGGCCATGCACCAATGGAAAGTGATAAGGGTTAGGAAGTAATATTGATGTTGAAACCCTATTGTACATACCAAATAACCCTTAGATCTTAAAATGAAATCAATTTGATGACTTAAGAGATTGGAGAATTAAATCCTTATCAGACCACATTCTAAGATGCAATTTCCAGCCACTAAACTGGAAACCCTAGTCGCCCAAAATTTTCTCCAGAATTCATATAAAATCACCAGCATCTCCAAAATTCATGAAACAAGTTTTATTACATTCCAAAATGTCCCTACTATGGGTCGCCCAATGGAAGATTTGCTTAGAAAAAATTGTAGACCTTCATAATCGATTTTTGACCAAGAACTTGTCTTCAAACCCTAGTTTTAAAATGCACCAAGCTTGCACAGTTCTGCCCTTTGATGAAACCTAAGTGATTTCACCTCTCAAATAGGCGGGTAAGGGGGCATCACAACACAGACAAAAAAATGGGACCAAAACCCTAACCAACTTGTTTAGATCTCCTTTGAGGATAACAACCAAATAATACCTCTTGGTTAATTTTAGCTCCCTAATATTTATGATGAAAGATAATTGATCTAGTTTAAGCCATTTAGGTTATACATCCCTTCACCATCTTACATTTTGGTGAACTTTAATTAGCTTACATTTGCATATCTTTTTTATTTTAATCACATATATTATCAAATCTGATTTACTTGATTAAAGTATTATACTATTTGAATATCTTATTTACTATTACAAGCATTGTATTTTAGTAAATCATTGTAAGTCTTATTCTCTTACGTTATTACAAAAAAGAAAAAACCTACAACACCTTCTATTCTTCTAACATTACATCAATATATCCGTCATGTCATCACCTTCTTCTAAAAAATGTTATCTTCTTTTCTTACATCATTGATAGATGTCTCTTTTTTAACCTTTGGTGGCCCTTCTTCATGTGATGATGAAGCTAACATGTGTCCCTCTCCCAAGATATGTCCTACTCAAGAGGATATTTTGGTACAAGAGGATACAATAATACCTTTCTTAACAACACTTTACCCGCTCGTCATTCAATTTCTCTTACTCTTGGAAACATGGTATGCATAGATGAAGAGTCCAAATTCACATAGAATCCACCAAGGATAGATGTTAATCAAAATTTGATCAATACAAGTTATACTTATGACTTCAATAAAGAACCTATAAAATGTATAACACCATCATTCCACAATAATGTGCCTTATTCTCTTAACACATATCTCAATGATGATGGGGGATCTTTATCTTCTACCCCTCATGGACCAGTTGAATATAATATTGACCCTCTCCATCCTAACATCTTATCATGTCATGCCCTAAAAATTTATATTTAGGACATGTACACGACCTACAATTTGTTTTGATAAAACGTGTGTACATATCACACTTGTTAGCCACAACCATGCATAACAACTGTAATGCCATAAAATTGCACCCCTTGCGATTTCACATACATTCTTGTATTTGCTTTAGTTTCCACTCCCTTAGCATCTTGTGTAGGCTCATTTTGGTCCCTGCATTGACTTTTTCCCTCCCAAGATGCTCAACATCCCTTTTCTGTAGCTACCCTTGTGTGTCAGCTTTGCGTTAAACCTAATGCTTCTCCCGTTCTCGTCATTTTGTAGCATGATGTGTTCAGACACTAGTGTGTTGCATGGATGTCTGCGTGCCACACTAGCGTCCTTCGATGTTTTAACATTCAAATGACCGTTTTGTGCATGTTTTCCTCTTGTCATATGCTTTTGTTGGTGGTAATGTCTTGAAATGCCTTGTAATGTCTTGAGAAGCTTCTTTTCCCTCCTATTCTCTCTTTTAACACTACCTTTTCAATTCCATTGCCTCTTCTAAGTTCTTCTAGCTCTCACCTACTTTCTAGCTCCATTCTAGCTTCTTTTCAACATTTTCTCTTGCATTCCTCTCTTGTTATCTAGTTTGCACGAATCCATATAGCTTGCTACAACAGAACCTTCAAGTTCTCTTGACAACACTCTTTGCAGCCCTTGGCTCTTGCATGTGATACCTCCCTTGTCTTGTGCTTGTGAGAATCTTGGGATTTCACGCATCCCCTATTGATTGCATTTACATATTGTGATATGGGTTCTCCTCCCCAAGCAGGGATTGCTTTTATCACCTCTTTTATGATACCGATTCTCCTCCTCGAGTGGGGTTGGCTTTTATCACTCATACTTGGTGGTGCAGGTTCTACTCCTGAAGCGGGTTTTGCGCTCACCACATGCTTTGTCCATTTCGGTTACACTCTCTTTCTATCTAGTTGTCTGTGGAGGTGGGAACACCAAAATGGGTGTTTGATTGAGGCAAACCCCTATACAACCCCAACACTTTCTCCAGATCTTTTAGATGTAGGTATTGAGGATATTTACCAATTGGAGGCTTCATCACTCGTGTTCTTGTAAGCATTTCATTTCTATCCCTTACTCTCTTTATCATCTATTTCACTTTATTTTTGTTCCATTACATTCTAATAATTTCCCACATTCTGGAAGTTCTCAGCAATTAGAGTAGAAGTAGCCACTTTGTCATTTTCTATGATAAACTCGCTCTCTAGTCCGTACGAGACGCTAGTGCCCCGCACTGTCCATCCCAGACTCGCGCTGTCGTCCTTTGGTCGAGACCCTGTCGATTTGTCCAAAAAATCTTCATGACCCGCTCTTTCAGATTTTAGAACTCTCGCATTGTTCGTTGAGGTAGTTTAGGGAAATTCGCCCCATGAGGCTCTCTGGATGAAGAGAACTCATGAGTAGCGAATTGTCCTTCTCTACAACAACTAAACTACATGCAGCAAGCAAGGTTGTACAAGCAAGCCCGTGGTTGACACGTCACTTGGAGGCAGGGAGAGGAGGAAAAATTTGTACCATTCGATAGATAACTGGATTGCCCGAGGTTTGATGATTAAACTAACCAGGGTGCAAACTCACAAGGATAGGAACTTCATCACCACAATATTTAAATTTCATTTAATTATAATATTCTCACAATGTTCTACATTTATACTACTAACACATTTATTGACGAATTCAAGGTCTCGTAGGATGGGGAGAAAATTTTTGCATCAAGGATCAAGTGAAATTGAATCGTGGATAAAATAGAGTTAATGTTTATACACTCTTCATAATCCTTTTCTCCCTTTAATGTCAATATATCTTATTTTATTAGTGTTACTTGAAAACATCTCAATGATTATTCCAATAATGAAATATTTAATATCAATATTGTTAATACTATCAATTAAATAGAGCATTAACTCCAATGTCCATACCTTACACCACATACTTTATTTTTTAACATGATTGTTATGATTAACGATAATGTCAATATTATTATCTCTCCTACCAATAATATTAAACTTTTCCCATCAAGCATTAAGCATATTACTAGAATCTTTGTTCCAATTAAATTAATATTGCTCTATATTTGTCTATTAAGGCTATTAGTTTTAGTAATGATTTTTCTTTCGATCTTACAAATTTTATTATCATCAGCTTAACAAGAATCCCCATAATGCTAATGTTAATATTACTCTCTTCTTGAAGTTTCCATATTTAATTATACTAGTATTTCTTTTTTTATTGTGTTAAGAACTAACATTGATATTACCATAAATTTTATCACTAATTTTAAAATTATTATTATCTATTAAATGCTGAAATTAGTATTTAATTTCAATAGAATTAATTTCACTATTTAGTTGATCGTTGTATAGGGCATACGACAAAATTCACGACCAGCAATTCACGACGAAAAATTCACTGTCAACAACTCACCGCCATGACAAATTCATCACAAGTAAAATCCACCAACATGACAAATTCACCACAAGTAAAATCCACCACCAAGAAAATTAATCGCATTAATATTTTTTAATATATATTTCAAAAACTATCAAATCCACCACCATGAAAAATTCACCCCAAGTAAAATTAATCCATTAACTTTAGAGAATTTGATAGTTTTCAAAATATATATTAAAAAATATTAATGCGATTAAGTTTCTTGATGGTGGATTTTACTTGTGAATTTGTCATGGTGGTGGATTTTACTTGTTATGCCGAGAGGCGTAACCCTACAATGACAACAATCCCTATAGGAGGCCAACAAATGTAATGGTGTAATAAAAATGAAATGATTCATATTATGTCAGCTATTAATAGGAGGAATAGATAATGCATTAGCATAATTTAATTACGTAGAGAGGCATCCTAGAGTGGCATCAGTATTAGTGTACATTCAAAATCCTGGCATTTATTTTGACGTATAATGCTGACGGTGGTGTTAGAAGTAAGTAATGGAAGTTGTGGAAGATGTAACCGATAGAAATTGAAGAGTTAGGAGAAATGCAAAATGGTTGAATCTCAAGATCTCTGATTCTTCAAATGTGTTGAAGAAAACTATGCATTCCAAACCCTCCTTCATTCCCTTGAGAGACAAAAATTTAAAAATCGGTAGCGACTCCACCACGACACGATCCATCCCAGAAACCCTATGTCTTTCCACACCAAGATTTGAACCGTGATCCTCCCTTCCAATGACAACCACAGAATTTTTCTTGCAGTGTTTTGCATATAGGAGAACCAAAAACATAAGAAAAAACATTGTAACCAGGACTGCGATTATGACTACAAGACTTGGACGAAACGTGTTCAAGTTGCCATCGACCAGAATTGCAGGAGGTACAACCAGGCCAAAAGGTTCAGAAGATGAAACAATCAATGAATCATTGATCCTGGCTTCGTGCAGTGAGAGGGGGATTGGATGGGCAAGTCTAGTATTTGTAACAGATTATTCTGTGCTTTTCCGTTTTCTTGAAGAAAATCTATAGTAGAATGCAAGTCGAGGCCATGCTCTGAAGTTGTTTCCTGTTACAGAAGCAAATCCATTGGAGCCCAGTCGGCCTTTAAAGAAATCGAGGCTCTAGTCTCAGGTTCAAAGCCTACTGATTCAACCAATGTAAAAGATGTCAAGAAAGGTCCGCTAGATCTGCCCAGACGCAAAGGTAGTCTAAGAAGGGAAGGGAGAAGCTCTCCTGCGAGAAACTGCGGGTGTTGAAGTCTTGGAAGGGGGAGTGGAAGGTTTGTGATTAGAAACTCAAAGACTCTTGATTCCCAGCGTCCTAGAAAACCCATGATTGACAGGTTGCTTAAAAGCCATTGCAATGTTTTAGGAGTGAGCATCTTGTTTTGAATGTGTCGACCTACATAGGCCCTGTAGAAGGTAGGAATGGCCTTGGCCTATTCGAATTTTGTGGCCTCTTTTCTAAAAGAGACTCCAATAAAAGATCTCATCTATCCCAATATACTGCATCTAGAAAATAGGATGCTTGATTCTTCTAAGAAAATCTCAATTCTCCAAACATATTATTTTTTACATTGTATACACCGATGTAAAGGTAAGATTTATTCTCTCTCATGCCAGCTTTTCAACCCCATCGCCTATGAATATCATTTGTACACCAGGAATCCAATGTTAGACAATCTTGATGGCCTTGAAGAGCTTCCATTAAAAAGAACTATTTGCAGGGGAGGCGAATGTGGGCTCATTAATTTGGACTAATTTTTTTGTTTGGTTGATTAAGGAATTGTTTGGGAATAGGTGAACCGTGAAGCTTGGAAATTTCTTCTCTCTTAAGAGTTCTTTGTACATTTTTTCTGAATATAGCCTATATTTCTTCAAATAACTCTGGTTGTTGAATGTCTTGTCATTTACAGTTTTGTGATTAAATAATGGTAGCAACTACTATATGGGAAGGATGTATTGTTAGAATTTTTATCATGCATGGTTATTTAAAGCATTATTGTGAGCCGAATTCATTTTTGGTTGGCCTATTGTATCTATGACAACCATTACATTTACACTATGGTCCAAAATCTTGTCCTCTGCTACCACTGCGAAGGTTATTTTTTTTCCAATGATTGGTTGGACATTGGGAGAAAGCTTGATAATGTTAGAACGATTGGGAATTTTCTAATGATTCTATAAATAAGTTTTAGTAGAGATAGAATATATTATAAATAAATTAGTTTAGATTGAATTTAATATTTAAGGTTTGTAATGTTCTTTGTGTTATAAAATCTTTTGACAGAATATAGTGAATGTGTTAAATCTTTTGACATGAGTATAGTGAATGGTATTATTACGTAGAATTACATCAAACATTATTATGTTAGAAAGATAGGAATTTTTTAAGTGTTCTTAGATTATTTTTATTAAATAAATTTTAGTGGAGATAGAATATATTATAAATCTTTAATGGTTAGGTGAAATAAAAGTCATATTGAGTTGAGAATTAGTGAGAAATTATCTTAAAATATGTTTATTTTTATTTGACGTATAATATAAAGTATAATTATTTTGTGTTTAATGATTCTTTAATAAGGTTTGTTTTAACATGTTACAATATACTTAGAATTAGTGAAATCTACAAATAAATTAGAATGGGTTATGAGACTAATTATATTAAAGAATCTATTTTTAATAAATAACATAGATTTATTGATAGTGCTAGAGTAAATGCATATTTACTTAAGTTTTACTTAGGTAGACTATAGTTACATTGAATCGGGAAATTAGTTTTCTTTCTTGTATTGGATGGTTGTTCACCCGTTTGGCTTTTTTCATGGCTTTATAAGCTTGTATCATAATGTATTTTATCATCTCATATTGAGCATTCCTCTTCAGTAAAATAGCTTTGCTTCTCATTTGTGAAGGTCTTTGTGCAATTGGTTTTCCTAGGAATTTGTTGCTCTATCATGATATTAGAGCCTCCCAGTTTGTAGTATCTTCCCTGAGAGTTTTTGTCGAAGAGTTGTGGCTAGAGATTTGTGAGATCGTTTATTTCAGCATTTGAAACTTTGTAAATTTTAAAGATTGCCTCATTTTGTTTCTCGATTACTTTATTTCAGTCTGAAGGAAACGATATATTGCTACTGTTGGTAGGCTATGAATTATCATTTGTTGGGCATTTTCCCTATTTTAGCAGTCATGTTTTGAACTGTGGAAGGCGCCTTTCTAGTTCCTAGCTCGATTTGCATTTGTTTGAAGGCATGACTTTGTTGTAGGCATTTCCTTTGTTGTTGGGCACGACTTTCCTCCGGAGGCACAAATTTCTCTTTGAAGAGGCTCATTTTCATTCGAAAAGGCTCGATATTATTGCATTGTTGGAAGCGATTGTGGAGGGGTGCAATACCTTTTTCGTGGTTGTGATTTGTTGTTGGGGGCGTTTTCACCTCTAGACATTACCATTTTTCCTGCATGTGAATTTGTATTGAGGTGTGATTTGTGTAGAATTTACACATTAATTACTTGGTGAATATCGCTGGGGGTTGATTATTTGTGGCCTGTAGGTTTGTGGTTTGCATTATTCCCATCCCATCGATGGCACATGAGCAGTTGATAGGTTGTCCGTGGTATGGAACCTATAGTTTTCATGAGCTTCTATGATCTATATATTTCACAATCTTCATGGCCATCTTCAGGCATTTTCTCTTGAAGCGACCCAGGCATGACTCAAACCGTGCACTTGGTGTAGGCCCGTGAGGATTGTTTTGAGTTTTCCTGAATTC
This sequence comes from Sequoiadendron giganteum, assembly GCA_007115665.2. Classification (NCBI taxonomy): domain Eukaryota; kingdom Viridiplantae; phylum Streptophyta; class Pinopsida; order Cupressales; family Cupressaceae; genus Sequoiadendron; species Sequoiadendron giganteum. Next base: position 13,419 of record VCHN02002907.1, read on the forward strand.
ATTTGTTGTTGGAGTTGAGAAGATACAACACCACAGAAGCCCAAAAGATCTTTGCAAGCAAATAACCTATTACAAGGAGAAACAAAGAGAAGCAACAAAGGAAATGCTCAAGAATGTGGAGCCATGAATTCACACAAAATGTAAAATGAATTAATTGATACAAAAGATAGTTTTCAACTACATATAGATGAAAACCCTAAAAAGGAAAACCCTAGGCTTGCACAATAATAATTAATAAAGTAATTAATTATTATGTACCTAATGTTAGCTTAAGTGAAAAGAGGTAAAAGGGAACTTTACGTAATTAAACAAATATTGTTTAATTAATAAAGTAAATACCCAATTACTCTAACACCCCCCCTTAAGATAGACATAGGGAGAAGCTAAAACTTAGAAAAGCAAAAGCAATGGATCCCGATAACAAGGCCTAATCAGGTACCGATGTACAAAATCAATGCAAACTAAATGAAATGGGGTAAAAGAGAAAACCCAATGGGAACAAAACTCCTCCCCAAAATAGAATGCAAGGAAGGAATGCAATGCACTAATGAAAGAAGGATAGGAGGTGGATAACATGATACCCCCCATATACAACTTCTATCATATAAGTACATGTACAATGATCTCCATAGGAGAGATAGAAAGAGAGAAGAAGGGCCCCCCACAATGAAGAACCTCCTATCACAATGGTAGATGCCTGATGTAGAATCCAAAAGGAGATCCTGAAGCGGCAAATGATATTCCTCCCCTTGGGAAGAAATGGATGCAAAGGATGATGTTGAAGAAACCCTATGAAGAATGATGAACCAATTTGTCTCAAGATGTGTGCCATGATAGGATGCTGAAGAGTCTCACTGTCTGAATGGAAACAAATAATGCCAAATCCAAACTGATGTGGAGAATACTGAAATGCAACCTCTGAATGCACAGATAATGGTGGGCGAACAGTGATAACCTGACTGCCAAGGTAGAGGAGATGAATGTCCTCAAAGTAATCATCCAAATCTGCAATATAGGACTCAACAAACAAGAAAGATATGTCTGCAACATAAGAGTCCAAAGTAGCTATGTCTGGAAGATGTATGATTCCCTGCTGCACTGAATCAAGAACAACAAGAGATGCTGATGAAGTCTCATTCTGAAGAGTAGGAACTGTGAGACAAACCTCTAATCCATCAAAATAAGTAAGGGTGTCTAAATACTCAAGCTCCTCTAGAGTATCATGATCAAATGGTGTATTCTCTCACCAAGCAATGGGTATGAGACAATCTGAAGCAGGATCCTTTGGGAATGGAGATAGAATAGGGTCTCCATAGATCTCCCAAAGACGTGTCCAAAGTGGGTGAGGACAATCAATGTCCGATATAACCAACACAGTGTCATGATCAACACTAGACAATATAACTCCTGCAATGTGATTTCTAATAATATCCCATGCTAATCTGCCCTCTAAAGTTGTTGGTTTAGGTATGAGATCATACAAATAAGGCAAAATATTAAGCCACCTACAATGTGTAAGTATACCCTTTGCCCATGACTCATAATTACCCCATTCTAGAAGAACAACTGAAGGGTGAGTAGAGAAACCCATGATAACTCTATAAATGAAAAACAAACTAAGAAATCTAACCTTACAACATTTAGATCAAATTAATATAACCCATCCCACACAAACAAAACTCATGAAGGAGCCAGAATGACCAAGTAATTGAGCAAAGTGTAAAAACACACAAAGCTGAATAAAAAATACCTGGTAAACGAACTAGTAAAATAGACTATAAATTTGGAAAGAGCACTGTAACACCTTTCCAATGCCTATTCGTTTGCGCAAAATGGAGTTCAGACGCAAAAGATACGCCCCTTGGAGTGAAAAAACCAAGTTCTAACTTTGGCTGGCAAAAAACATAGCAAAACTGCAAAATCAGGAAAAATTACTAGTACCACTGGAATGGCGCCAGAACCAGCTTTCTGATGATATCTCGTTTGCAAAAAATCAAGAAAAATTGCCCATTCTACGCCTGATTTAGCACAAGCTGCTCCAATGTGCAAAAAAAAATTTGTTTGGAGCCCTCAAGGGCTAAAGTCTTCGGCCCCTGGTCACGTGGACGACCAGGGGGCTGGCGGCTGGAGGCCCGTGGTCACCCATGTGCCGG
>VCHN02002631.1:7500-16565 GCA_007115665.2 Sequoiadendron giganteum
TCGAGTGATGGGTCAAACCCAAAAGCTCCGAAGATTGCCTCCAGGAACAATCGAGAATGGGACCGATTACATGTTGTCAAGTCTGTTACTGGGTGGACATGACTTGCAAGTAGGAAATCGAGCACCCGTCTCCATGGCCCGAGGCCAAAGCTACGACCGACTCGAATGACCCCAACAATCATCATGCCACTCTTCGCAGAGAATATCGCACCGCTTTTGAACTTTTGACACCGTTCCGAGACTACGAAGTGTCCCACGGATGGGAGTGCAGCACTCGGAGGCACCCAAAAGCTGAGAAGAAAACACTCCCGACAATCCCCCTTACACCCCGACATGGACGAGTTTAGGGCGACTACCAGTGCCGACCCTTTTCCCGCGAGGCGTCCAATGTCGAGACGGTTCAGGAAATGCAAAAGAGCCCCTGCATACCAATCGGGTGTCCTTGGGGGCAGTGGGGGTTTTTTTAAGTGAAACCGAGTGGGTGTTTGGGGTTTCGGGGTAAAACCATAAGGGTGGAGCCGAGCATTATGGAATTGGTGGGGGTAAAACCGGGAGCAGGAGAAATTGTGGTGGGGAGCAAACTCGAGCGCACCCTCACAAGCAACCCGAGAGTTAGACAGAGGCTCCTGAGGAATCTCTTTACTGGGGCCGAATTTGGACGAGTCTGGATCAGCTACCAGTGCCGATCACTTCCCGAGATGCGTCCAAAACATACCCCAGTTCCGAGACGGCAGAAGAGCCCACGCATAACAGTCGAGTGTCCTAGGCGGGAGTCGGGTGGGGATAAAGAAAATCCCAAAAGCTAGACAAGAGCTCCCTTACTGGACCCCGACTTGGACGACTTTGGAAAGGCTACCAGTGCCGATCCGTTTTACGTAATGCATCCAATGCCGAGGCCGTTCCGAAACGCCCTGAATAGCGATTGAGAGCTTGTTGGGGGGAGCAAGATGGATTGCACCCTCCCAAGCAACCCGAGAGTTAGACAGAGGCTCCCGAGGAATCTCTTTACTGGGGTCGGATTTGGACGAGTCCGGATCGGCTACCAGTGCCGATCACTTCCAGAGATGCGTCCAAAACATACCCCCGTTCCGAGACGGCAAGAGAGCCCACGCATAACAGTCGAGTGTCCCAGGCGGTCTTGGGTGTATACAGAAACACAGCCAAAGAGTACAGAACTCCTCCCCTTTAGACCCCCGACACTGGATGACTTTTGGAAAGGCTACCAAGGTACCGATCCGTTTTGCACAATTACATCCCAATGCCAAGGAGCCATATAGCTAGGAGGGGTAGCGTGAACAGAACCAAAGAGCAGACGCACCCCTCCAAAAGCAGCAATGAGTTAGACATGGGCTCCCAAAGTCCTGGGGCCGGATTTGGACGAGTCTGGATCGACTACCAGTGTCGATCACTTCCCGAGATGCGTCCAAAACATACCCCCGTTCCGAGACGGCAAGAGAGCCCACTACTAACAGTCGAGTGACCCAGGCGGAGTAGGGTGTAAACAAAACCAACCCAAAGCTACACAAAGGCTTCCCCCTTACTAGACCCCGACATGGACGACTTTGGAAAGGCTACCAGTGCCGATCCGTTTTACGCAATGCATCCAATGCCGAGAAGACGCCGAGAGAGACCTTGCATAGCAATTGGGAGAAGTTGTGTTGGGGAGAAAAACGGAGCGCACCCTCCCAAGCAAATCCGAGAGTTAGACAGAGGCTCCCAAAGAAATCTCTTTACTGAGGCCGGATTTGGACGAAGCTGTGGATCAGCTACCAGTGCCGATCACTTCCCGAGATGCGTCCAAAACATACCCCCGTTCCGAGACGGCAAGAGAGAGCCCACGCATAACAGTCGAGTGTGTCCCAGGCGGGGGTCCTCGGTGTATACAAAAACAACCCAAGCGCTGCACAAAGGCTCCCTCCCCCCTTACTAGACCCCGACATGGACGATTTTGGAAAGGCTACCGGTGCCGATCCATTCTACGCAATGCATCCAATGCCGAGACCTTTCCGAGACGCCGAGAGAGACGTTGCATAGCAACTGGGAGAATTTGTGGTGGGGAGCAAAACGGAGCGCGCACCCTACCAAGCAGCAGCCCGGGAGTTAGACGTAGGCTCCCAAGGAAATCTCTTTACTGGGGCCGGATTTGGACGAGTCTGGATCGACTACCAGTGCCGATCACTTCCCTAGATGCGTCCAAAACATACCCCCGTTCCGAGACGGCAAGAGAGCCCACGCATAACAGTCGAGTGACCCAGGCGGAGTCAGGTGTAAACAAAACCAACCCAAAAGCTACACAAAGGCTCCCCCCTTACTAGACCCCGACATGGACGACTTTGGAAAGGCTACCAGTGCCGATCCGTTTTACGCAATGCATCCAATGCAGAGACCGTTCCGAGACGACACCAAGAGATACCTTGCATAGCAATTGGGAGAGAAGTTGTGTTGGGGAGAAAAACGGAGCGCACCCTCCCTAGCAATCCAAGAGTTAGACAGAGGCTCCCAAAGAAATCTCTTTACTGAGGCCGGACTTGGACGAAACTGGATCGGCTACCAGTGCCGATCACTTCCGGAGATGCGTCCAAACCATACCCCCGTTCCGAGACGGCAAGAGAGAGCCCACGCATAACAGTCAGGTGCTCCTGGGCAGGGAGTCTTAGGGTATGCTCTAAAAAAGAAACAACTGAAGCCACAAGAAACCCTTACAGACCCCGACATGGGCTTTGGAAAGGGCTACCAGTTACCGATCCGTTTTACATAAAACATCCAATGCCAAAGGCCGTTAAGGGCCTTTGAAAGACAGTACGAGAGACCGTGCATGCTTAATTGGGAGAATTTTGCGGTAAGGATAAATGGGCACACCCTCCCAAACAAATCCAAAGAGGAGTTAGACAGGGCTCCCAAGAAATCTTTACAGGGTAGATTTGGACGAAGTCTGGATCAGCTACAGTGCCGATCCATACAGATACATCCAAAACACCCCACGTTCCAGAGACAGCAAAAGAGCCCACGCAACAGACAGGTAGCCCAGGCAGAAGTCGGATCATAAACAAAAGGCTCTTAAAGGCTACACAGGGGCTCCCTGCTTACTAAATACCGCTTGGACGACCTTGGAAGGCTACCAGGTACCGATCCGTTTTACAATGCATCAAGTACCCGAGACCGTTCCAGAGACTGACATGAGAGAGACCTTGCATATGCCATTGGGAATTTGTATTTAGGAAGCAAAACTGGAGCACCCTCCCAAGCAGCCGAGAGTTAGACAGAGGCTCCCAAGACCCTCTTTACTGGAAGGCGGATTTGGACAGGTCTGGATCGGCTACAGTACACCCGATCACTTCCCAGATACGTCCAAAACCTTTTGAGACAGCAAAAGGAGCCACGCATAACAGACGAGTGACCCAAGGCGGAGTCGAGATGTAAACAAAACAGCAAAGCTACACCGAGGCTCCCTCCCTTACTAAGCCCCGACATGGACGACCTTGGAAAGGCTACCAGTGCCGATCCGTTTTACGCAATGCATCCAATGCCGAGACCGTTCCGAGACGACGCCGAGAGAGACCTTGCATAGCAGTTGGGAGAATTTGTGTTGGGAAGCAAAACGGGGCACACCCTCCCAAGCAGCCCGAGAGTTAGACAGAGGCTCCCAAGATATCTCTTCACTGGGGGCGGATTTGGACGAATCTGGATCGGCTACCAGTGCCGATCACTTCCCGAGATGCGTCCAAAACATACCCCCATTCCGAGACGGCAAAAGAGCCCACGCATAACAGTCGAGTGACCCAGGCGGAGTCGGATGTAAACAAAACAACCCAAAAGCTACACAAAGGCTCCCTCGCTTACTAGGCCCCGACATGGATGACCGTGGAAAGGCTACCATTGCCGATCCGTTTTACGCAATGCATCCAATGCCGAGACCGGTCCAAGACGACGCAGAGAGAGACCTTGCATAGCAATTGGGAGAATTTGTGTTGGAAAGCAAAACGGAACGCACCCTCCCAAGCAGCCCGAGAGTTAGACAGAGGCTCCCCAAGATATCTCTTTACTGGGGGCGGATTTGGACGAATCTGGATCGGCTACCAGTGCCGATCACTTCCCGAGATGCGTCCAAAACCAAAACCCGTTCCGAGACGGCAAGACAGCCCACGCATAACAGTCGAGCATCCCAGGCGGGAGTCGGGTGTAAACAAAACAACCCAAAAGCTACACAGAGGCTCCCTTACTAGACCTCGACATGGACGGCTTTGGAAAGGCTACCAGTGCCGATCCGTTTTACGCAAAGCATCCAATGCCGAGGCCGTTCTGAGACGCCGAGAGAGACCATGCATAGCAATTGGGAGAATTTGCGGTGGGGAGCAAAATGGAGCACACCCTCCCAAGCAGGCCCGAGAGTTAGACTGAGGCTCATAAGAAATCTCTTCACTGGGGTCACGGATTTGGACGGGTCTGGATCGGCTACCAGTGCCGATCACTTCCTAAGATTCATCCAAAACATGGCCCCGTTTCGAGACGGCAAGAGAGCCCGCGCATAACAGTCGAGTGTCCTAGGCGGAGTCAGTGGTTGGTATAGAACAAACCGAGTAAACAGGAAATCGGATTCATGCGTAGTACCCGACGAAATCCCTTACTTGGGCGCGACATGGACGAGTTTGGAGCGGCTACCAGTGCCGCTCGAGTTGCGTCCGATGCCGAGTCCGTTCTAGGATAGCGACGAAGCCACCGCATAGCAAATCCGGTGTCCTGGTGCGCTCCGTTTTTAAGGGAGCGGCTTGCGGACTGTTCCTAAGTCCGATACGGGACATCCAACTCCGAAAATGGGTCAAAACCGAGATGACCAGAAATCGGATCCATACGCGGAGCACCCGGCAAATCCCTTGCCAGCACGACATGGACGGAGTTTGGAGCCACCAGTGCCGCTCTCTCGTGTTCCCGAAGGTGCGTCATTGCCGAGACCGTTCTGGGACGGCGACGAAGAGCCCTGCAGATACCAATCCAGATCCTGGTGCACTCCTTTTTAAAGGGGCGAGCACTGGGACATCCAATTCCAGTATTGAAACCGGATTCTATGCGGAGTACCCAGCCGGAAATCCCTTAATGGCCACGACATGGACGAGTTTGGAGCGGCTACCAGTGCCGCCCGTGTTCCCGAGGTGCGTCCGATGACGAGACCGTTCTAAGACGGCGACGATTTCAACGCATAGCAATCCAGTGTCCTGCATGCATTCTATCGGGGCGACATGCGTGCCCCCTCAAGCGTGACCGTGATCCTGCACGATTAAAACGGGGATGGATCCGGCGGTCGGTTTTAATCGTGCAGCATTACGGTCACGCTTGAGGGGCCACGCAAGGGGGGGCACTAGAATGCCACATACCCCCCATATAAGCTATTTGTCCGAATCCCGGGCATCGGTAGGATGACGCCGAGAGAGAACCAAGCCCCCCGATTTCCGACTTTTCACCCAAGCCGTGGGCATTCGAAATTTGGTCGTCCAAGTCAACCCAAATGCTAGACGGGGGCTCCGGAGTCATCCCTTACTAGGTCTCAGCAGAGTTGGGAGCGGCTACCAGTGCCGATCCCTATTCCGAGCCTGCATCCGATACCGAGACCGTTCAGAGAAGGCGAGAGAGAGCCCCCGCATAGCAATCTGGTGTCATGGGCGGGGACCTGCAATGCCTCCTAAGCCTGGCTCGTGTTGGTGCACGATGGATAAACCGAGAGACAAATCCATCCGTTCGTACACCAACACCATCGCGCTCGAGGGGCACGCAGGATGGGGAGCTTTCGACTGACTTACCCCCCATGGTGCACTCCTTTTTTGGGGAGCGACTTGCGGACTGTTCCTAAGTCCGTTCCGAGACATCCAACTCCGAGTAAGATGGCTGGCTCGTGAAGAGCAAATCGGCAATACTAGCCGTTCCTTTCGTGCGCCTCGGCCTTCAATGCGCAGGGGTGTATGGGATTCGAGTGTCGGTCCCGGGCATTGCGCCCCAGGAACACCGGATGACCCTCGAATCCCATCCAACTCAACGCGTATGGCAACCTTGGCGTCGAATCCGAGTTGGTCCTCGAGCGCTTTCACTGCATGTGCGCCCAGAATATTCTGTGTTACACTACAGTCCATTCGAAGCTCGACCTCGGCCGGCTTGGTGCGCCCCATTTCTGGTGCGACTTGGTGCACTCCTTGTTAGGGGAGCGTCTTACGGACTGTTCCTAAGTCCGTCCCGGGACGTACATCCAACTCCGAGAATGTCATTTCACGCAGGACATCGGATTCCTATGCGTTGTACCCAGACGAAATCCCTTACTTGGCCACGACATGGACGAATTTGGAGCGGCTACCAGTGCGATCGTATTCCCGAGTGCGTCCGATGCCGAGAACGTTCCTGGGATGGCGACGGAACCACCGCACAGCATTCAATGTCCTGCGCATCATTCCAATTCGAGTCATCTCCGCAGGACGTCAGTTCCCCATGCGAATGCGCAGCAGACGAAATCCTGCCCGGTCACGACTGCCAGACGAGTTTGGGTGGCTACCAGTACCGCTCGTGTTGAGGTGCGTTCGATGTCGGGAACCGTTCTAGAGCTGCGACGTAGCGCCCCCGCATAGCAATCCCTATGTCTTGCGCATCCATTCCGACCTGCGTCCCCCCTCAAGCGTGAACGTGATGTTGCACGATTAAAACCAACCGTCGAATCCATCCGTTCGAACAGCATCATGGTCACGCTTGAGGGGCCACGCAGGGGAGGGCACGGGAATGGTGCATGCCCCCCATATAAGCTATTTGTCCGAATCCCAGGCATCGGTAGGATGACGCCGAGAGAGGACCAAGCCCCCCGATATCCGACTTTTCACCCAAGCCGTGGGCATTCGAAATTTTGGTGCGCCTCGGCCTTCGATGCGCGGGGGATGTATGGGATTCGAGTGTCGGTCCCAGGCATTGCGCCCCAGGAACACCGGATGACACTCGAGTCACATCCAACCCAACGCGTATGGCAACCTTGGCGTCGAATCCGAGTTGGCCCTCGAGCCCTTTCACTGCTTGTGCCTCCAGAATAATCTGGGTTGCACTACAGTCCATTCGAAACTCGACCTCGGCTCGGCTTGGTGCGCCCCATTTCCGGTGCGACTTGGTGCACTCCTTGTTAGGGGAGCGTCTTATGGACTGTTCCTAAGTCCGTTCCAGGACCCATCCAACTCCGAGAATGTCATCTCACGCAAGACATAGGATTCCTACGCGGAGTACCCAGACGAAATCCCTTACTTGGCCACGACATGGACGAGTTTGGAGCGGCTACCAGTGCCGCTCGTGTTCCCCAGTTGCGTCCGATGTCGAGACCGTTCTAGGACGGCGACGGAGCCACCGCGTAGCAAATCCAGCGTCCTGCGCATCCATTCCAACTCCGAGAATGTCATCTCACGCAGGACATCGGATTCCTACGCGGAGTACCCAGACGAAATCCCTTACTTGGCCACGACATGGACGGGTTTGGGGCGGCTACCAGTGCCGCTCGCGCTCTCGAGGTGCGTCCGATGTCTAGACCGTTCTAGGACTGCGACGTAGCCACCGCATAGCAATCCCGATTTCCTACGCATCCATTCCGACCTGCGTGCCCCCTCAAGCGTGATTGCATGATGCCAAACTAAAACCGACCGCCGAATCCATCCGTTTCGAACAGCGTAGTCACGCCCGAAGCCCTAAGAAAACGCGAATGACTCATGCCCCCCATATAAGCTATTTGTCCGAATCCCAGACATCGGTAGGATGACGCCGAGAGAAGACCAAGCCCCCCAATTTCTGCCTTCACACCCAAACCGGACTAGACGAGGGCTCCCCAGTCATCCCTTACTAGGTCCCAGCAGAGTTGGGAGCGGCTACCAGTGCCGTTCCCTATTCCGAGCTGTGCATCCGATACCGAGACCGTTCGGAGAAGGCGAGAGAGCGCCCCCGTATAGCAGGTCAGGTGTCCTGGACGGAGACCTACTGAACCCGAAACCCCTTGGTGCGACTATCGCTGCTTTGGTGCTCCCCGAGTTCCACTCGGCTCGCACCGAGTTGGGCGTACTCGGATTCCCCTTGTGAGGAGCGCTCTACCGATTCCTGCACCACTGGTGCTTGGGCAATCACCCCAATCCATGGCGTCCCGGTCGATTCGCATTCCACGAGTAACCCTCACAGGCGGACTCATTCGGTTCCCACAAATCCATCGGCTTGTCACGCCAAGTCGATCTGTTCCCATATCGGTTCCCAACTCGGTTGTTATGCGGACTGGGCCAAAGGGCACACACCCCCCATATAAGCTATTTGTCAGATTTCTAGGCATCGGTAGGATGACGCTGAAACGAAACACCCCCGATTTCTGACTTTTTCGCACCGACCTCGCCGCACTCAGTTCCCGACTCGGATTTTCCCACGTAGAGCTGTTCTCCGTATCGGCCCTCGGACTCGGAACAACTCAGTTCTTGGACTGGGCCAATGAGACACATAACCTATATAAGCTGTTGTCCGATTCCAGGCATCGGTAGGATGACATGGAAACAGTCACGCACCCCGATTTCCAGCACTGCATTCGATCTCCCGACTCGGATTCAGAACTCGATCAGTTCTCATATCGGCCTTCGGACTCGGTTGCCACCTTGGTGTTTATGCGGACTGGGCCCAAACAGAACACACACACCCCCTATATAAGCTATTTGTCCGATTCCCAGGAACCGGTAGGATGACGATGGAAACGGTCGAACACCCCGATTTCCTACTTTTTGAACCGAGCTCGGCGCACTCAAATTCCCAGCTCGATCTGTTATCGCATCGACCCTCGGACTCGGCTTACCACCTCGGTTCTTATGCGGACTTGGCCAAAAGTGAACACATACCCCCCTATATAAGCTATCTGTGAGATTGCCAGGCATCGGTAGGATGACGTTGAAAACAGGTCTAACACCCCCGAGCTCGGGTTCACAGCTCGGGTCCGAGCTCGGGTTCCCAGCTCGGGTCAACTCGGGTTCCCAGCTCGAATCGAAATATAACCCCCATAAGCTATTTGTCCGATTACCAGGCATCGGTAGGAA
>VCHN02001096.1:0-25442 GCA_007115665.2 Sequoiadendron giganteum
TCGGCCGATTTATGGAAAATCCAGGAAGGACGCATTGGGATGATGTAAAGAGAGTGTTTAGATATCTAAGAGGTACCTCAGAATGTGCTTTGTGTTACCATGGAAATTTTGTTTCATCACAAAGAACTCTCAGCATTCGTGGGTATGTGGACTCTGATTGGGCAGGGGACATTGATAGTAGAAGATCCACCAGTGGATATACTTTCATTTTAAATGGAGGTGCAATCATTTGGATGAGCAAGCGACAAGTTTTAGTCTCTTTGTCGATGATGGAGGTAGAATACATGGCAGCAACTCACGCCTGCAAAGAATTTGTTTGGCTCAGCCGCTTATGTTCTAATATTGGTTTTAATGCAGGGCAGATAACTATTCTCTGTGATAGTCAGAGTGCCATTTTTTTGGCAAAAAATCCAACTTTCCATGCCAGGACGAAGCATATCAATGTGCAGTATCACTTTGTGAGAGATATGGTGGAGGATGGAAAGGTTTCTTTAGAAAAGGTAGATACTCTGAAGAATGTTGTTGATGCATTGACAAAGCCAGTAAGCCCAGACAATTTCAAATGGTGTGCAAGTTTGATGGGCCTTGGGGCCTATGATTGCAAATGAATTTGAAGTCTGGAGGAAGCTAGTAAGTCTTTGTCAAGTGGGAGCTTGTTGGAAAATGTGCCTCAATTTACTGGCTTGGACCTCTAAGAGAGGCTTGACAAATTTATGCCCTTTTCAATTTACCATGGTGTACTCTTTTGGTCGGCTTGACCTTTTGATCGTTGAGACTTATTCTTATCGACGAGACTCTGAGGGTTGTCACAATGATGGGTTGATGGGCGTGGAGTTGGTGGAATGTTAGTTGGCCTTGGCTTTATCGGTAGAGCATTCGTCTATCGGTGAAAGGAAATGTTATGTCTCATCGATGAGTCAATGTCTTTACAATAATGGCTTCTATTAGCTTCATCCAACGATGTTGGCTTCTTTCTACGACATCTGAAGGCAAGTACAGCCGAAAACCTTTTCGTCAAACGGAATTGCATGTGCGCATGACGTGTGGTGACTTGTCAAAGTGGTGAGCACAGTGAAGAGTTGGTGGGGCCCCGAGCTGCTTTATACGAAGGGTTGTCTGGCCATGGACACTTGTTTGCGCCTCGAGAGTTTCCTAGGGAATCTATTGGATTATGTTAGAGATTCCCCGAAGGAGCTCCAGCGGCTCCCACGTAGGCCAAGTGGAGTGCGCGAGCGGTGAACACATGGTAGCCTTGGGAGCTCATTCCAAGTGAGCTCATGTGAATCTTGGAGATCCCCTCTTGGATGCCCTGAAACCTCCTGAGTGGTAGACATGTGGCTTGTGGGACTCGATAGAGCTGGTGGTCGGTGTTTTGGCGATAGCGGATTATTGTCGGCTCGAAATGTGATGCAATAGTTAGCGATAGTGAAGGGATCTCGGACCGCAAGGTTTATCGACCGATCACTCCTTGGTCAAGTGATGGAACGAATAGTAGTGTGACACATGGCGATTTCTCATCGGTTATTTTTGCACCTTTGTTGCAAAACAACATTTATTGTCGAAAGCTGGATTGGTGAAAAGTGAATTATTATGCAATCTTTTATGATCGGATTTTGGCGATTGGCAGAGCCCGAATTGTATTTTCTCTACAATGATTTTATTGTGGAGGTGGATCGATACAAGATTGCAGGTGGATCCAATCTGAGATCAATTTGGCGTGTCAGTGAAGAACTGAATTTAATGCACCCTAATTGGTGGTTGTATAGAGACTTGAAATAGTTGGTTGTGACTAGTAGTCAAGAGACAGATTTGTAGAAGAGCAGTAGAATACTAAAAAGAGGTGTTGATGACTTTTGTATTTACTATATGCCACAATAGCATTGTAACAGTGAGTGCATGAAAACTCAAGTGTTGTTGTGAGCTAACTATCGGAGAGTGAGGACTGTAACTTTTTTATGTAATCGTTTGCTTACTATAAATACAAAGTGTCTTTCTTTTGGTGTGGTGGGTTTTTTCTTGAAAATGTTTTCCCACGTAAATCTAGTGTTATCTTTGAAATCATTTTATTTATGTTACTCTTGTTACCTTGAATAAGTTCATCTTAATTGTTTTAATGTTTTAAAACTGGTCTTTGCACGTCTCCTCTATGGTTTTAGCGTTAGGAAAGTGTTTATGCACCTTTGCTTTTCCTTACAGTAGATATTTTAGGATCCTGAGGCACAGATATAGGACCAACATGGATTTTTATTCGTTGATGGTTGCATGGGGGATTGACTTGGGCGAATCTGTCGAAATAGTGAGGAAAGTGATGGAGAGAATTATCCACGAGAATTTTCTAGTAGGCATAGAGTCTATTCTTGAATGGGCTATTCCAGGGGAAGGGCTAGACATCAGTGAAGGGATTATGATAGAAGAGATGGAGGAATTTTATGGTTCGAGAGGATTGGTGCCATTCATTCGTTGGCCAGAAGGGAGATTTAAGGTGAGATGCCATGAAGAAGCTCGGCTAGGATGGAAATCTCTCAAACTTTTCATTGAACTTATGGATGTGGAGGAGATCATTGAGAAGGCAAAAGCAAAAATGCAATGTTTGGAGGCAAAAGCACAAGGCCAGAAGAAGAAGAAAGGGGGATGCCAGAGGAAGCGAAAGGTGAAGAAGTTCGAGCAAAGAGTGATGGCATTGGACAAAGTAACAGGATGAATCGGGCTTGAGTGGTGCTTACAATGGCTTAATTTTATTTTGTTGTTAAAACTAGTTATGTTAGAAGTAATTGAAGCATAATTTTTGAATTTATGTATTGGGTATGTTGAAGATTAAGGGTTCATGTTTTAGGTAGTAGGGATTATTAATAGATAAGTAGTGGCAGGGGTTGATGTTCAGTAAGACTTTTTGCATGATAAAGTGTTGGTGCTATGATGTTAATTGCAAAACTATTGTTTTTTGGATGGTATAAAAATGGAGAAATGATGAGAAGATGTAATCTTTATTTTTAAAATCAATACAAAAAACTTTGTTACCAACCAAAAAAAAAATCTTCTCTACATGAAACATACCACATAGCATGTGAATTTTAACTAATTCAAATATAAAACAATCTCACCGAGAGTGGGCCCTTCCTCTGGTTCGCAAGGTGAGCTAAAAGAAAACATTTTCTATGTTGGACCAATCAGCAAAATGAAGCTTTTATTTCTCAGAAGTAATACAGAAGGAAAAATCATCCTTTACAAATATTTCTTGTGTTGCTTATATACGCGTCTTGTAGAAATTACATATAAGAATAGATAGTTTATTGTGGCATGTAGCCAACAAACTATAATGCAACATTTCTCATGAAATAAATTAAAATGATTTTGTTATACTGGTGATTAAAAATAGAAGACAAGAATAACTTTGATTTTGTCCAGCTAGCAATCTTCTCATCCATCATTGGATTCCATATACCAAATACTGCGGGCTACAATATGGTGGTGTTGAAGTGGTTACAATGATGTGGCGACGCAAAAATATGTTGTTGCATTAATGGCAGTGGTGATGATGCAAATAACTTAGCATGGAGTAGTTAAAACATGAAATGAATTCACACTGTTGAAGAATTCATGCACGAAGTGCCATGAATAAAGAACCAAATAAAATCCACCATTAAATAAAATATGCATAATCAGCTATTAAATAAAATATGAGAATAAGCCTTCAAAAAAAATTAAACTAATTTTGGTGACAAGAATTGTCACTTCCTAGCGACAGGAGTTGCTTTCTTCTATTCAAGTGACAGAAACCATTAACTACGACATAAACTAAATAGCTTTGAAAATAATCTATGATAAATAACTACATAAATATTTGAATTTCAAATAACAGTTACATTCAACAGTGAATTGATCACACCAACAATACAATTGTATTAATAATGAATCAATTGCATTAACTAAATATCAAAGCTTTCACAATTTAAAAGGAAACTAAATCAGGAACTAGTTACGCTCTACAATTTAATCTTCTTAACATGAAACATACCACACAACATATGAATTTTAACTAATTCAAATATAAAACAATCTCACCAAGCGTTCTGAGAGTGGGCCCTTCCTCTGGTTCGCAAGATGAGCTGAAAGAAAACATTTCCTACACCTGATCGATCAAAAGAATGAAGCTTTTATTTCTCAGAAGTAATACAGAAGGAAAAATCATCCTTTACAAATGTTTCGTGTGTTGCTTATATACGCAGCTTGTAGCAATTAAATATAAGAATAGATAGTTTGTTGTTGCCTACAACCAACAAACTATAATGCAACATTTCTCATGAAATAAATTAAAACGGTTTTGTTATACTAGTGAGTAAAAATAGAAGATAGGAATAACTTTGATTTTGTCCAACTAGTAAGCTTCTCATCCATCATTGGATTCCATATACCAAATACCGCGGGCTACAATATGGTAGTATTGAAGTGGCTGCAATGATTTGGTGACATGAAAATATGTTGTTGCATAAATGACAGTGGTGATGATGCAGATAACTTAGCATGGAGTAGTTAAAACATGAAATGAATTCACGTGCTTGAAGAATTCATGCATGAAGTTCCATGAAGAAAGAACCAAATAAAATCCACCATTAAATAAAATATGCACAATCAGCATCAAGAGGGAACTTGATCACCATTTAAACTCGAGCTAGCCACAACAGTAAGCACAAGTTGTATTCTTGTGAGGAAAGAGACATCAAGGTTCCCATGAAGAAGGCGACAGGAAGATCAAGAAGTTCTTGTAATTTGTATGTTGCAAGCTTGATTTTCCAATGGCTTGAAATCATAATGCTTATTAGTAAAGACAATCAATAATTATTTCCATATTTTATCCAAAAACTATATTAAATACCACTTATAAATATTTAATCAAATGCAACATAAAATGGTATGATATGGAACATAAATAGAATGTGGGAATGGGTATGAAGGTGCATGAAATAGGCTGAAATATGACATAAAATGGGACATAATTGGCTCTCATCAACTACTATCATAATTTCTCATGTTGGAAAAATGTAATTTACATTCCTTAGACATAAATGAGATTTTTTGTGAATGTTTAAGTTTATTTTTTAGTATGTGCATGTATTAAAATTACATAGTTCTAGATCTTAAATTTTAAAATTTATATGTACACATGGTAAAGTTGAATGATGTATGTATGCATTATACATCCTATTTGTTATTTCAAATGTGTGTATCTTAAATTTTGAAATTTGCATGTACATGATCAAGTTGAATCAATGTATGTATGTGTATGTATATGTATGCACATCCTATTTAAACAAATTTCCATGTACATTTAAAATTTAACTATTTCTTGTAATTTTATAAGTTTGTATGTTAATTTTGTATAATTTAATGTAGGTGAACACATATATATGTCATCATGGATCAATTTTATATTGATGATATCATTAATCCACCTCCTCAGCAACCTTCACCTCCACCTCCCCCTCCACCCCCTCCACCCCATATCCCACCTCCACCATTGGTTGGATCCGATGAGGCTCGCTTGCAAGCACAGATCAATGAAAATGTTGCATCCATTCAAAATCACATCAATGCTATACAAAATGAAGCATTGATTCCACCACATGTGAGATGATTTCCGTCTGTGATGTAAAACGTTGTCGATGCCATTAGGTCTATTGATTATGACTTAGATAGGCATTGATGAGATAGGGAGGAGAAGAGACGATCTTATGTAGATAGTCTCTCATATAAACAAATTTTAGACCTAAAAATAACAAAATCCCATCTAGTACCTTATTTTATCAACCTTAATGCTCACCAGCCCATTCTTGTAACTAAATCTAAAATATCCATGAGGTGGTGTATACATCCACAAATGAGTGCACTTTTTTGGGATTGATAGTGGATGGTATTTGACAATCCACCACACACTAATCTAGAGGTCCCATTATATTTTTTGAGGAAACTATATGTAGATTTTTTTGGGGCAAAAGCCTAATTATTTTGATTAAATCATTTTAGGGTGTTGGTGGCGGCATGCCACAACAGAGGTTAGGGGCAAGGGTTGATCCCCAATTCCTTGTGCATGCACAACCCCTTCTTGCTCCTCTTGGTCCTTCCATTCATGCACTTGTGCATCAACGTGAAGTGATATTCACACTAGGATCTATGAGTACTCTTGCAGGAAACCTTGATGAGCATGCCATTGCGATGGCATCTCAAAGCCTAGAGACTAAGATGATGAAGGATAATTCTATGGAGCTAGTCCTAGTACCACTCCATGAGTGTCGACACCCCATATATGTACTAGTTTCCATCAGTTATACTATGGACCTGATCAAGTCACACCTAATTCAAGTGGACATGGATATTTTGGTGGATCATCTAGTCAATATCAGTTCATTCATAAAATTTCTTACTGCAGAGCATCACCCTATAGACACTATGACACAGGTATAAATATGCATCTACATGTTGAATTAAATAAGAATTTTATTGAACATATATATCAAATAAAAATTGCAACATGTTTTAACAATGAAACTGTTTGGTGTAGATGACACTGACCATAGGGGAATCACCGGATCCTCGAGTACATATATCGACACCAATGCTAGTTGACAACCTTTATGGGGTATTTTGATTTCAACTTTTTAAATTATATATGAAATAATTTTTTAACTAAGTGACTTTTCAATTTGTAATTCAATAATAAACATATGTTTTAAATATTTAAGTTGGTTCAGGGGACTCAATCGACTTCCATATTGATTCCACCTGAGGGCTTGTCGAGCGCTCATCCATTGTCGAGCGACACACATCAGGTGTAGGTACATTTATATTGTAAATTATTTAACTTGTTACTACACTTACAATTATGAATTTTGAATTCACTATATATCAAATGTGCATGTACACTTGTAAATATTATAAGCATTAAATGTATATATGTATGTCTAGGTTGACACAACAATGAGAATGGGGATCAGACAAACATTATATGTGGCGGCTACTCGTGAGGCATCTAAATTTCAGGTTCAAAAAAATTTATACACGAAGTGTTCAAATTTGAATATATATTTTAACCTAATTCAAGTATATGTGCTTTAAATTTGACCTTGTAGGACTTTGTTAGTGCCACTTTCTACCCTAATGAGGTCACAACACCTCAAGGAGGACATACAGAGTAGCCAAATATCATGGTAATTTAAATTTTTGATTATATTTAAAGTCAATTATAAATTATACATTATGAATAACTTAAATTAAATTTAAAATTGAATATATATATATGAGCTCGTACATGTTAAATTCTTTTTCTTTTATAGCTTGAGAAACATCTTGTAGATGAGCATGTACAAATAGGTGCTAGAATAGAGGGTGCACAACCTCTCACAGTATAATTTAAATATGATAAATTATAAATTAAATTGAATTAAATCATTTTCAATTATAGAATTACATCTAATTTCAACTTTATTTCTCTTGTATATGTAGATTAATTCAAAGAATTTAGAGGTTGGTCCAAGTGCACCAGAGCATGTAGAGCTTGATATCATGTTAATTTATCTTTATGATGAATTATAAATTAAATTGTCATTAAATCAATTTTAATTGTCTTACATTTGATTTCATCTTTATTTCTTTTGTACATAGCAATTTAGGTCATTCACGTAGTCCACATGGTGTGAAGAGGTCTCTTGATTATAGAGATGATAAGAGTTAGATGATTTCATGGGTTGTATTTGATTATTTCATGGACTACATATTTGGTTTCTCATGGACTTACTATATTGTTTCATGGACTTTATTTCATGGGTTGTACTCTAATGGCTTAATATATATTGGTTTCATGGACTTAATATATTACAAATAATGAACTTTATTATTGTTTAATTTTCATTTACAAATGTGCATTTATGCATTTTATGTGAAATTTTAATGTGTAATTGATAGGACATATTTGTTAGAAACCAAGATCACCTGCATGTAATCACCTGTCACATGCAAAAGACATGTAGAACCAAAGAAGATGTTATGTAAACCTCAAAGTAAAAATGCATTATTGAGAATCAATTATTACAAAGAGATCAATCCTTATGAAGGAGATCAAGAAACCCTAAAAGGGAAACCCTAAATGAAACCCTAGTGTGCACACTTAATAATTAATCAATTATTAATGTGCTTAAGTTTAGCTTAAGCACCTAAAGGAATAAGTGACTTAATTAATTACCCAGTATGATATAATTAATTAAGTATATAACTTATTACTCTAACACCCCCCCCTTAAGATGATCTTAGGAGGAAGCTAAAACACTAGAAGAAGATGCATGCAAACAAGGATGGGTCCCAGCAACTAGGCTTGATCAGGTACCCATTTACAAATGCAAGAAAGAGGTAGAGAAGGAAAACCCAGTGGGAAAAACCCCCCTACAATGAGATGACATGCTGCAAAGAAGCATTGGAAGAACACTGTAGAGTAACACTAGAACCGCAATCTAGCAAGCAAGGAAAGATACTTCTGTCTACAAGAAACCATATTGGAATCATAATGATGCAACAAAAGACCCGATGCCACGGAACACTCAAAAAAAACCAAATGGGAACAACCCTGGAATCTATGAAGTAGTAGTCGATTATCGAATGATGTATTACTGAAAACTATGTTTAAAGATTCAAGGTGCACCCTCCCAACTGCCAAAACATCCAAGTAATCTCCAAACAACCAATCGGGCCAAATCTGGACTAAGAGATCAACCTAGGACATACAGAAAAAGTGCATGGACAGCAACATAGAGCTCCTCAATACCTTTCCAATGCCACAAAGATAGCAAAAATCGAAGATCGTGGCAAAAAGTTATGAGCTCGGAAGCATAAAATAAACATCTGACTTCAAACAAAAAATAAATTCAGTAAAACAGAAAACTACTATAAAATAAACTACACCACAAGATAGTGCTCAGAACCAGCTTTCCAGCGATATCTTTTTTGCCCAATTTCGATACCGTATGACCAAGTTATGCCAAAAACAAAAAAATTGCTCCTTCAAGGCAAATTAGGGCTAAGAGGGGCAAGGAGGGTCATACAGACGTTGATGTTAGTGGTTCACGAGCCTAAAATTGATGGCTTGGAGGCCGTCGCCATAAAAATACACCCCCTACATAAAAAAAATTGACCCCTGGTCACCCATGTGACCGGGGTGGGGGCTGGAGTGGGTCGGGAGCCGGGCACGGAGCTCTCGGTCCCCCATAGAACCTTGGCGGATGTCGCTTGGGCCCATGGGGGCTAAAGGAGGTGGGCAACGGGTTTGAGGGGCGCCACTGGTGGCTGCTGGGTGGCACACAAGTGGTGAAGATGGTTTGCTCTAGCAACGCCGAACATTCTCCAAAAAATGACATTTTTCATTTTTTATTTTTTTATTTTTGAAAAACGAGCCTCGTAACGCATGTAAAAAATTTGCCTCAAAAATCAACGGCTCCAAAATGGATAATTTGATAGGCATTTCTAGGATTTTGGGACGCTGCAAACGTGATGGCGATGTCCGTTTGAGCCCAAAGTGTCTTGAAAAATCGACTACCCCCAGATCTTGCAAAAAGATGCTTGTGGAAACCCTTACACTTGAAACTCATTGAGAGGCCATATCTTCAGATCACGAATAGGCAGTGGCAGGTCTAGAGCTCTGATACCATGTTAGAAACCAAGATCACCTACATGCAATCACCTGTCATATGCAAAAGACATGCAGAACCAAAGAAGATGTTATGTAAACCTTAAAGTAAAAATGCATTATTGAAAATCAATTATTACAAAGAGACCAATCCTTATGAAGGAGATCAAGAAACCCTAAATGAAACCCTAGTGTGCACACTTAATAATTAATCAATTATTAATGTGCCTAAGTTTAGCTTAAGCAACTAAAGGAATAAGTGACTTAATTAATTAACCAATATGATATAATTAATTAAGTATATAACTTATTACTCTAACAATATTTGTACTTTCCAAAAGATTCATAGTCAAGACATTAATAGGAAATTAATGTGAAATTAAATACAAATATGAAATTAAAGTTGAAATTAATATGACATTTCAATATTTGTACTTTACAAATTTAATGTTCCACACATGATATATACATGATATACATGATAATTAGTGATAATTAGTCAATGAACTTATTTAATTCATGTCGTAATAGGATGTCTTAAGGGGTCCTAATACACAGGTTATCTAATAAAATAAGAAAATAAATCATAATCTACAAACATAAGCAATTTGTTTATATACCACAAAGGGTGAAATTTTAAGAAATAAACAATACCATACAATATTAGAGAAAAAAAGCATTAATAAATTATATAAACTAAACATAAATACCAATCAAAATGCAACGTGTTTTACCAAAAAAAATGTTTTATAAGTATACACTATATTTCCTAGTTCTTTTACAACATAAAATTAAAAAACAATCATACAACTTAATTATCCAAAAATAGGCTAAAGTTTTGAAATTAAATCATGTACTCCTATATTTACAAATCATGCAAAGTGCTAGAGAAAACTTAAGAACAGAAAAGTCCTCTTGACTTCATGTTCCACAAAAAACACTAATTGATAAGTTGTCAAAACAAATAATAGCATCCAACAAAAATACTACAGCCTTCTTCCTCTACTTCCACCCTTTCTTCTGGTATTTTTTGTTGGAATGGGAGTCACATCCTCTGTCAAAAGAGACAACTAAGTTAATCAACAATTTTCCATGTAATTGGCATCATCCTAAACCAAATGATTTCAAAATACCAATCGAATAATAGAAAACATCTTCACCTATGGACGTCTTAAGGGGATGAAATTCTTCAAAGTGCATGTCTCATATTTAATTACAATTGATATAATTAACTTAGAATTTAGGATGATTCATCATAGCAATCAAATTCTATCTAATTTAAATAGTTTCAATGTTTATTTAATTCATGTCGTAATAAGATGTCTTAAGGGATCCTAATAGGATGTCTTAAGGGGTCCTAATATGGTGTCTTAAGGGGATCAAAAAGGAGTATAATTAAGTATAAATATTAAGTGGTATAAACAAGTACTAGACTTTAGGGTGACTCATCATAACAAATGATATAATTAAGTATAATATTTAGGATATGTCCTAATAGGACATATTAAGGGGATGAAATACTTCAAAGTACATGTCTCATATTTAATTGCAATTGATATAATTAACTTAGAATCTAGGATGGCTCAGCATAACAATCAAATTCTATGCAATTTATATAGTGTCAATGTTTATTTAATTCATGTTTTAATAGGATGCCTTAAGGGGTTCTAATAGGATGTCTTAAGGGGTCCTAATACAATGTCTTAAGGGGATCAAAGAAGAGTATAATTAAGTATAAATATTAAGTGATATAAACAAGTGTTAGACTTTAGGGTGACTCATCATAACAAATGATATAATAAGTATAATATTTAGGATATGTCCTAATAGGACATCTTAAGGGGATGAAATATTTCAAAGTAAATGTCTCATATTTAATTGCAATTGATATAATTAAGTAACTTAGAATTTAGAATGACTCATCATAACAATCACATTCTATATAATTTAAATAGTGTCAAATTTTATTTAATTAGTGTCATAATAAGATGTCTTAGAGGGTCTTAATACGACATCTTAAGGGGATCAAAGAAGTTGTCAAAATTTGGTGAAGTTTCCCAAGGCAACCAAATTTAACAATAATATACATGTTATTTAGTGATTATATAATCAAATTTAAAGTTTCAAAGTATGGTGACTAATCATAACAAATGATATAATTAAGTATAATATTTAGGAATGTCCTAATAGAACATCTTAAGGGGATGAAATACTTCAAAGTACATGTCTCATATTTAATCAGAATTGATATAATTGATTTAACAATAATATACATGATATTTGGTGATTATACAATCAAATTTAAAGTTTCAAAGTAGGAAAACATGCACATTTAACAAACAAAATATATAGAATATTGATTTTGATACATAAAAGTATAGAGTATAATTGTGTATGTACATGTATACAAATTTGTACAAAATGTGTAATTGTGTAATTATGTATGTACATATATGTCAACTCAAAACAATGTTTACAAAATTTGGCTATGCCATCTCAAGAAAACTTGAAACTTGTGCCCAAAATGTAGTAGGTCTTCACACCACCTAATATCAAAATGGTACAAGAAATATCAATGAAATCATCAAAACATGTATTTTAATTTATATAAAACTATCTATATGTACACAACTAAAACTTTCTTGTATTTAAAAGTATTCCACACATGTGTGTAGGTTGAATCCGCATCCTCTCCTTTTTGTTTCAAAGTATGAGATCCATGTGATGATGGCTTAAGGATACAAAAAAGGATAATAAATTAATTTTAACTATTAATGTACAAGCAATATCAATATATAATCAAAACATGTATTTAAATAAAATTTAACTAATAATTACCTTTTTTACCAAGTATTCTATGTTGTCTAGGTTGAATCTGCATGGACTCTCCTTTTTGTCTCAAAGTATGTGATGATTTTTTATGATGGCTTAAGGATATAAAAATATAATTTAAATCAATTTCAACTAATAACACACAAGCAATATCAAAACATGTATTTAATCTATTTAAAAGGACAATATAAAACTAAAACTA
Source organism: Sequoiadendron giganteum (assembly GCA_007115665.2). NCBI lineage: Eukaryota > Viridiplantae > Streptophyta > Pinopsida > Cupressales > Cupressaceae > Sequoiadendron > Sequoiadendron giganteum. The sequence continues at coordinate 12,702 of VCHN02001096.1, forward strand.
TATTTACATGTATTTACTTATTCCATTGTACCATCTGCATCCTCTCTTTTTTGTAACGCGTCTATGATTGTCTCATGCTCTTCCATAGAAATTGTCCATAGCTCTTTATTTTTAGGTCTTCCATGATACCGATCTAGTTTTATATTTGTTGCCACCACCAAATGTGAGTAGTGTATAATCTTCTTATGTGTTTCATTATCTTCAAATGTAGGCAAACCATTCTTCCCTATCAAGTATTTTCGAAGCCAAGTTCCAACAACTACCACCGATCCTATTGGATAAAATTATAGCCATCATCAAAGAAGTTCTCAAAATTTGTTTAAAGGGATCAAAGAAGTTCTCAAAATTTGCTTAAGGGGATCAAAAACTTGTTATCAAAATTTGCTTAGGGATGTCTTAAGAGAATCACCATACCTATTGGATAATGATAGCCATCACAATTTTCTCGATATTATATTAACTTATGTTTAGTCTCCACACAACGATCCAACTAATATTTTGTTTCCTCTTCATTCCCCTCAGGTGCAACATCAGCATACACATGTCCTGCAAACAAAATTTGATTTAATAACTTGTGTGTGTCCATATAATCTACATACATCCATTCATATGTATATAAATAAATAATTTAGTATTACAAAATATTAATAAATTGAATTAAATTACCTTCTTGTACAAGGTATGAAACACAGTGATGCAGCCAAGAACACATTCAATAAAATTTAATCATTATTGAATAAAGAAAACTAGGAAATTCAAGATGGATTCAAAATCAAATTTCTTCTATTCTCCAACTCTCCTCATATAATGAAAGAAACACCCTTATATCTAAAAAATTGGAAAAAAACAAAAAACCCAAAAATTACCTTTTTTAGCAGTTTTTGACAATTGTCAATTTTTTTGCCATTTTAGGTAATTTTGCATACATATCCCTTTGAACCCAAATTTTTCCTCAAAAATTCCTAAAACTAAGTTGGCATGAATTTCCAACTTACATTTGAAATTGGAAACATGATTTCAAAGTTATTAAAGAAAACAATTTTCTAAAAACTCAAAAAAAACATAAAAAACTAATTTTGAGGGCCAAGATGAAAGAATTTAGCCTCGAAAAAAAATTGAGATGGCCCCCAATTGAGTTGGGCTTGATGGGAAATCCTATCAATATCTCATAATGAAATCGCTTGTAAAATTTCAGCCCAAATGGACATCTGAGTCAAAATTTATGACCATCGGAAGTCCCTACATCACATGATCATAGTCTTCTGATGCAAACACTTGATCATTGTCTTCAATTGTTGTTTCATACTGATCGTGTGCTTGTGTAGGTGTCAAAAATATTTTATTCCACTCTTCAACCCATTTTGTATTTTCACATGCTTCTCAATCTCTTGAGATACAAAACTGACAAAAACATGCAAGCTCCCTTGTCTAGATAGTTCATGTGCTTGTATTCAAACTCTTAAATGAATGTCATTTAGTAGATCCATTGATTGTCTCACAATCAAGTCTAGGTAGAATTTTCTCTTCTTCAACCAACCAAAATAATCGATGAACTGTAGAGTACTCGCTCGAACCAGGTGTAGATAATCTTGTATTGCACCAATCCACAATCCCATGTGCATCTTTAAATTTTACTGCATCATCAAATTCAATTGTTCTCTAGCAAGAATTTTTTTAACACACACACCAGCTCCATCATGTTCTCCTTTACCATGCCCAACTTCAAAAAAACTCCACATATGTTGGACATTATGTTCCTTTTGAACCCTACTTAACCAATAGAACATTTGAGCATTCTTGAACTATCCCATACAATTATCTGACCATATGAGGTGTTTTGTCATCTAGATTCCTCTTTCTCTTAAATTTGTATAAAATATATTAAAACAATATTACAAACTCTAATGAGTGTAACTAGTTTTCACTCAAATATAAATGATACTCCCTAAAAAAAATTCTATAATCCTCTATGCTATCATCTACATGTCTATAAACAATATGAACACACATAGCCACTTGCACTAAGTTGTAATATTGTATTGGATTTCCTCTTGTGGAGCTAGAGTATATATAGTTTTCCACAAAATCAACCACTGATAGTATAGTACCAACTGGAAATGTGTTTCTACATGCATGAAATTGGCCATCAAGCCATCGAGCATGTTTTGAGTGCATGACATATTTTGGTACAATCTTATTCTTAAATTCTGATATAAATGCATGTACACCAACTTTTTATGTAACTAAATCACAATTCTTTCCAATTTTTCCATATTTTCAATAATATTTAACATTATTAAATATTTTAACATCCACTAATTGTTGTCCAAAATCATTATCAATACTTTCATGCACACAAACTTTTAAGAATGAAAGATTGCCACAACTAGTGCATTGTTCAAAAATACAAAAAACTTAAATAAAATAATTTCCCATTAGATCTTTCACTTGAAACAAACTTGATATAAACTCCCATATTGTTTCAGGTTGCATATTAATACCACATTCCTGCATAATCATGTTAGTATGCAAAGTACAACGTATATATCGAAAAACAACATAAAAATAACAAAATTAAACATGTGTTTCACAACAACAAAATATTTGTTGCTTATTAATTTTTGCATGCCAAGGTTTACATTTTTCAAAAGACCTCTGACTTAATTTAATATTACAAGGTAACACTAAATCATCACAAAATTTTCTATAAAATTTAGTTTGTGTTGTATCTAATAGGTTTTTGGTATGAGGATTGTGAACATTAGACCTCTCTCTTAATTTTAAAACATCTCTAGAATTAGATGATACCCTAGTATTATTGTGCCAATATTTTTCAATCAAAGATTTGATTTCAACATTCAATTTCATGTTAGACCTCAGGAGTAGACCACTAAAACTCCAACATTGGTTGATTGGATCATTTTCTATACTTTCTCTTCTTTTTGCTTCTCTTAGCAATGTTTTAGGGCATATTTTTAGAATTTCACTAATGTTGCTTACCATTCTTCTATTCAAAGTTGTTTTATTAACTATAGTTGTTGTTATAGCTCTTCTTGTTGCATTATTATTTTTAGATCGACTATTTTTTCCAATAGACTCAATGGCACTAGCAATAGTAGACATAGCATGTTTTACTAATTGATCTTTTCTTCTTGGTTTAACAAAAATGCCTAACTTTTTCATTACTTTTCTCATTTTTTTGCATTCTCGTCAATTTAATCATTAGTTGACATTGAAATGAAAGTTTCGTACATTAAAAGAATTTTTTGTATAATTTATTGGCATGTGTTCTTATTTGTCTCCAAGAAATCTTACTAGGAAGATTATCCAAAACATCACTTTCAATTTTAAAAATATATATATTTTCATTTTCAACATCACATCCTGGATTTTTATTTTCAATTTCAATTTCAAATCGATTTTCATTTTCATCAACAAAACAGTTTTCATTTTCATTTTCAACAAAAGGATCATTCTCATTTTCATTTTCAACAAAATAATTTTCATTTTCATTTTCAATAAATTGTATAAATCTTCTTCTCTCCTAATATTATCAATGTCAGCATCCTTAAGTCCAACATCTTGTAAAACTTCTACAAACAAATTCTCCATTTCACTAAAATGTGGATTTGAAGACGTACCTAGATTTGTGCCTATTGAAACATTCTCCATAGCATTGAAAGGGGGATTTGAAGACCTACTAGGACTAGTTTGTAAAATCATATTATTTTCCAAATTGACTTCTTGCAAATTAGCATTGCCTACAACCATGGTCTCCTCAATGTTTTTATCGTCAATAGTTGTGGAATCAGATGCTTCAGCATTATTCATTGATCGAATCCCATTCTTCTATCTCTTTTCCTTGTTTCAATTTGTTCAGGAGTCAATTCCTTCCTATCTTTCCTCTTATTATGAGCTTGTGAACCCATGATTATAAAATTCTCAAGCACAAATGAATGTCAATAGTGAAAGTCTTCCTCTTTTGTTCCTCCAAACGAGTAGAAAACTAACACAATTCCACTCAAAAACCATTCACATGATGCCTCCTTTCAATTATTCAATTCAAATTGCAAGTTGAAGACTTGTAAAGACAAAACTTGATAGAAACTAGCTGAATTTATTGCACTTGGCCATACATGTAAAATTGTAGAATTCACAGTAATAGTTTTCCAATAATTTTTTTTTAAAAATGGTAAAAATAGAAACGGGATCTCGTTTCTATGTCAACGGCCCGAACAATAAATATTAGGAAACGGGATCCCGATTTGTAAACGGGATCTTGTTTCTTAAAATTTGAATTTGTGGTCAAGTTTTTGTCTTGTTTTTTGGTTCAGGAAAATCCTTGGAGATCTGAACCTAGGCCTTGGCCCTGGTTTGACCTGCAAGTTGAAGGTCCTGACAATGTCACAGGAAAATAATGACTTTGGACATATGTCTAAAGATTTTTTTTGTAGAATCTTTTGACGAAATTAAAACCCATTATAGATGAGATGGTGTAGATCCCAAATATGTAAATTTTTTACAGTTGAATTATTTTTTCTAGTTTTTAATTAATTTCTGATGAAACTGGTCCATAAAGTTCAAATATCAGGGTTTTTTACTATTTTAATAACTTTTTATTAAAATATTTTTGTGTAAAACGAATTGCACGAAAAACGTACTTCAGACAATTCTTTTCAATTTTAAAAAAAATAAAAAAATGATAAGTTTAGGTCATCTTATGCGTGATGTACACTATGATTTTTCAAAATGACAAATATGGCTAGTAAAAATTTAACAAAAAAAATATTCAATAAAAAATTAGAAAAAAATATTGAAAATGTGCTTTAGTGAGTTACAAATCTTTTCCCAAAAGGATTTTAAAAATACAATTATTTAGGTCAAAATATGGATGACGTACACGTGCATGGTATGGTAAAAAAATGACTTAAATGGTGGTTTTTAGAAACGCCTATTGAAAATAAATTTGTAGCATCTAGGTATTGAAATAAATTACATATTTGGAAACTAGACTCTGAGTACTACATTTATGATTAGTGTCTTTTTTCAAGATTTCATCTCTAAGTGCTTCAAATTTTAAGGTCAAATGTATCAAATTTTGAAAATCAGGGAAAACACTCACTTTTTGGCCAAAAAGTGGACTCAACTTCTTGCCAGCACCCAAAGATAGATATAACTTTTGAAAGGTAGAGAGAGTAAGATAGATAAATATATGGAGGGGGAAATATTGAAGGAGAGAGGAAGAGGGAGAAATGGAGATAAAAAGAGAGACAATGAGTGAAAATGGAGAGATAGAAAGAAAGATGTGGGAACTGATATTTATAGAGGGATAGAGAAAGGGATATCTATAGAGAGAGAGTAGGAGAGATGGAGAGATGGAATGAATAAGAGATAGATAGAGATAATGTGATATATATAGAGAAGGAGAGGGAAAGATGGGAGATACATATAGAGCTTGGGGCAGGAGTGGGAGATAAAGGAGGCAATAGAGACAAGTAATAGAGAGAGAGGGGTGGGAGAGAGGGGGGGAGATAAAGATAAAGATAGGGAGGGAGAAACAAGAAGTATGTGTATGTGTGTGAGCTAGAGAGAGAGCTATAGAGATAGAGATAGGAGGGAGAAACATGAAGTGTAAGTGAGTGAGAGAGATATGGAGATAGAGAGGGAAGGAGGGAGGGAGATGGAGAGAAATAGAGAGAGGATAGAGAAGTAGAGATATAAAAAAGAGAGTGATAGGGAGAGGGAGAGGGAGAGATAGGGATAGAAAGAGGGAGATAGAGAGATAGAGAGATAGATATAGTTTGAAAGAGAGGGGGGGAAGAGAGAGAATGCAATGAGAGCTAAGGAGATAGATATAGGGTAGAGATATAGAGAGAAAGATGAAGATGGAGATATAATGTAATATATTATATAATATTAATTATAATTATAATGTATTATATTAGTATTGTAATAATTAATGTAATAGTATAATTATTATTAATAATTATATAGTATAATAATTATTGATAACACTAATAGAATATATATAATTAGAGTAAGGGTTATATAACATATGTTATATATTATTATACTTATATAATGCTAATATATTATAATATTATATAATACTATTATAATATATATTATTTAATGTAATAGTTAAATATATAGTTATTATATTAAAAATATGCAAGAATTATAATTATTAATATTGAATATAATATTATAAAATATTATTAATAATATTATATATTATATTTAATATTGTGGGTGGTTGGGGGGGCAGCCCTCTAAGCTGGCGGAGGGCTCTTGATGGACCGAGGTGTGTGGCATCCATGTAGGAGAGAATAATGTTGAGGTGGATGTTGAAGGCTTTGTAGAGTGTATGGCAAGAGGTTTCATTCAAGGCAAGTACAAGCATTGAAGGCTCGTAGATTGAGCACACTTTTTAAAGAAGGTCTCATATACAAAAGAGGGATTGTCAGATGGAATCTTTGTTGCAAGGATAGTTTGCCTTACTTGGTAATGATTTCTTGTTTCATGTGATGATAGCACTGCTTGGCAAGCACGGGCTTTATTAAGTAGTGGAGGTGATGGCATGGGCAGAGCAGTAATGCATTCTTGGTGTTGATGCTTTGTTAATGGTGGTGAGTCATTTGGCAGACATTGCTCAGCTTCTGATGTTGTCTATGGGTGTTTAGAACATCCAAATTTGATCACTCTCATATGATCAAAATCATCTACTTTATTCATCTATTTCATTAATAATGATTAAATAAATTATTTAATCATTATTTAATTTTCTGTCTAAGGTTCCTAAAGTATCTAATTAAATAAATTAAATACTTTACCTTACCCCCTTGTCTTCTCTAAATTAAATAAACATGACAAATTATTTAATTTAGTCATTCAACCCATTTGAATTAAAATCAATTTTTAATTCTCCTTTTTCTCTCTCCTTGTCACATTCTCCATAACCCTCTTCTAATCTAGATTAAATTAATTAATCTGTGATTAGGATGTGCACCACTTAATCTTGATTAAGTGTCACATCCTCCATAATCTCCCACTTGCCTCTAATCCATCATTAATTAGCTTAATCAGGTGTTTGCACAACCTTAATCAGAATCATTAGCCACTTTTGGCTTACCTTTTTTGGTCAACTTTCCCACTTACCATTTTTAGCCTAGACTCCCTTCCCCATGTGAATTTTTAATTCACACTTATTTGCCCAAAGTTCCTCTCTTCCCTATGTGAATTTTTAATTCATTTTTATCCTTCCAAGGTCTTTCCCATCTCCATGCAAGATTCTAGAAGCCTTGCCTTGTCACTTCACATGTGCCAAGGGCTTCTAGAACCTTGGACTTGTCACATCTCCCACATGTGACAAATCTCCAGCTTTTTGGAGATCTCTTTTTATCCAATGAATCTTCCATTAAATGTAAATTTTTAATTTACATTTATTCTTCCCACACATTTCCCCTTTTCCCAAGGAGACTTTTGAGGAATTCTAAAATTCCTCAAAAGTCTCTTTCATCCTCATTTGGGGACAAGAAGTTCATTTTTGAGGAAATCTTCTCATTCCCCAAGGTACCTCAAAGGTACTTGTCCTTCATCCACCTCATGTACTTCCCTTCCACCTCTTGTCCTTCTCTTCCACCTCATTTCCACATCACTCCACCCTCTACATGTCACCTTCCACATGTCAAGATGTGAGGGCTTGTGAGTCCTCAACTCACCATAGCCCTTCATCTTGATCTTGGTTGGATCAATCCCAACTGTTGAATTCTCTAGAGAATTCAATTTGGCCTATAAATACCCCTTCAATTCCTTCATTTTGGAGGATCAAGTCTTTTGCAAATAAACTCTTGCAAAATTGTCATTCAATCTCTCATCCATTTTAGCACCCATATTGCATCAATTCATCTTGCATCCACTTCATTTTCATTGCCATCCAAGGAGCACACAAGACTTCAACATCAAGGGCCAACCAAGGAAGCAACAACATGAAAGTATAACAACAATTTATTTGTTTATCTTGCTTTCATATTGTTCATCTTCTTAGGTTAATCATTGAGGTGCCCTATTATCTTGTTGTTTCTTTTTATTGCACTATTAGTTTTATCTAACATCTCACATTTTAGGAAGCAGCATTTTATTAGGATCACATTTCTGGCACGCCCGGTGGGACCCACTTAGGGGTCTCTTTCTTTCACGTTTTTTGTTGTTTGCTTGTTTGCAGATTCAGGTCGCAGAGGGGCGAACTTGCCCTCCCGGACGCCGCAAAGGGGCAACCTTGCCCTCTATTTCTGACTGTTTTCTGTAGAGGGGCGACCTTGCCCTTTTAGGCTAATTTTGACTATTTTCTGCAGAGGGGCGGTCTTGCCCTTTTAGGCTATTTCTGACTATTTTCTGCAGAGGGGCGGCCTTGCCCTTTTAGGCTATTTCTGACTGTTTTCTGTAGAGGGGCGACCTTGCCCTTTTAGGCTACTTTTGACTGTTTTCTGCAGAGGGGCGGCCTTGCCCTTTTAGGCTATTTCTGACTGTTTTCTACAGAGGGGCGGCCTTGCCCTTTTAGGTTACTTTTGACTGTTTTCTGCAAAGGGGCGGCCTTGCCCTTTTAGGCTATTTCTAACTGTTTTTTGCAGAGGGGCGACCTTGCCCTTTTAGGCTATTTTTGACTGTTTTCTGTAGAGGGGCGGCCTTGCCCTTTTAGGCTATTTCTGACTGTTTTCTGCAAAGGGGCGAATCCGCCCTTAACAACACATTCGGGAAGTCAGATTTGCTGCACATCACAAAAAAGGGAGAAGATAAACAACTAACGTTTCCTTGCAAGACCTTCCTTTTTATTCTGATTTTTAAAAGCCTTTCCTTGTTACTTTATCTAAGTACTTAGTATAAGTAGGGGAAAGTAATATTTGTTGTTTGTTGTGTCTGTTTTACTTATTTTACCCTAAGGGGGCATTAGTTTGTTTTCACCTTCCTCCTTTGCATGTTGTGCGGATCCGAAGGAGGTAGTTGGAAACAATTAGTGTCATCTTCTTAGCGGGACCTGCTTGGGGATTTCATCACCCCAAGGGACGATCCCAACCACGCGTATCGGCGGGGTATATAAAGGGGGGAGAGCCAAAGCTATACCTCAATCCAGTTACGTCATAATTGGTGGAACGTCGAAGCTAGGGTGATACCTAGCTAGATGTGAAGAGTTGGTCTGAGCCTTTCAGTATCTCGCTGGGGCTCCCGACTCACGCTTGTGACGGACTGGTGTTCACGGTTGTGCCTCACGTACCGAGCGTATATCGAGGACTCCCTAGAAACCTTGTTCATCCTAGAGTAAGACCTTTGCCGGCCATACCCGTTAAAACATTAATCATAGGATTGTGCTTGTCCAAAGTGTCTTTTTGTGAAAAACCAGTAAATTTTGGTAAGTGAAGTTGTCATTAAACCATTTTAAGTCCTTGCCAAAATCCCTTATACAAACCAAGTTCAAGTTTTCACTGCAGAGGGGTGACCTTGCCCTCTGTTTTCAGCCATTTTCTGCAGAGGGGCGGCCTTGCCCTCTGTTTCAGCCATTTTCTGCAGAGGGGCGACCTTGCCCTCTGTTTTAGCCATTTTCTATAGAGGGGAGACCTTGCCCTCTGTTTCAGCCATTTTTCACAGAGGGGCAACCTTACCCTCTGTTTCAGCCATTTTCCGCAGAGGGGCGACCTTGCCCTCTGTTTCAGCCATTTTCTGCAGAGGGGCGACCTTGCCCTCTGTTTCAGCCATTTTCCACATAAGTGCGAATACGCCCCCTGAACAGACAGTTTCACCCGTTTGATCATTTTGAATCTCCATTTGAATCCCCAAAACCTCCATTTGACCAATTCAAACACCCATTTGATCATTCCAAACCTCCATTTAACCCCTCCAAAAACGTCCATTTACCACATTCGCATTAACCATTCCACCATTTGGAACATCCGCCTTATCACAAGACCTAAACATCTTCAACAACATATCTCCCCTTTGTTTCCACCATTAAAACCTTGTTTTAGGAGTCATTCTGCCAAATTGACCAAGGCGTCAAATTGATCGTTATCCTACATAATCAATCTTTGTCTTCAACCTAATCAATCCGCTCCTATCTTGAAACGGATTTGTGTTGTAAGTCAACATCATTGGCCTGAATCAATCCCCTTCCATCTCAAGGTGGATTAGGCATCATAATCATTGATTTAATCCGATCAACCAACGTTACAAGTCACCTAGGGTGATCTCCAAATCAGGTTTTAGGATCCCTTTCATCATCCAATCACCAAATCCAATCATCATCCAACTATCAAGTGATACATCACCACTTGGTCCAATCCAATCCAATCACCAAATCCAATCATCATCCAACTATCAAGTGATACATCATCACTTGGTCCAAATCAAATCCAATCATCATCCAATCATCAAGTGATACATCATCACTTGACCCAAATCAAATCCAATCGTCAAGTGATACGTCATCACTTGACCCAAATCAAATCCAATCATCATCCAATCTCATCAAGTTGATACATCATTATCCAAGCATCAATAGTGATACATCATCAAGCCAACATCAATCATCATTGTCTAAGTCATCATCTAGAAGTTGAATCTTGAAACTACTTGGTCATTTTGCATGTTCATGCCCATTCAAACCCACTCACAAACAAAAAAGCAAATGGCAGATCAACAAACACAAGGTTCCCAACCAAATGCCCCTCAAGATCCTAATAACATTCCACATGATCCCCATAATGGCGTTTCATCCCAATCAAACACTGACATCCAGAATACCACACCGCCTAGTGACGAAAACATGGTCAATCAACCTGAAGTCACTGTGGACGAATATCTCAGTAATCCTGCCAATGTCCAAATGATGGATCGCCTCCTAAATGAACGTGGGGATAAGATCCTTGCCACCTTACTCATGAAGGGAGTCAAGCCACCATCCGGTTTCGATACATCACAATATGGCCTTCCCCCATTTGTCGACCCGCAAACCTCACAAAATGTTACAGAAAGCCCCTATGTTCCTGAGGGTGCACCCACTGAAAATTGGTACCACCCCAAACTTGGAAACGTTGTCATCCATCAAGTCCAAGAATATCCTCGCCTTCCAACCACAACATCTACTATTCCACCACCCGATCCTAATGACCCCCACATCTATGGCATGCCATCATACATCCCGTCTGCTCAGCCGCCTCCTCCCCCATATTCTAATATTGGGGGCACACCTCCACTTACCAACACACTACCGCCTACATTTCAACAACCTCCAAATAACCCACACCAGTCCACCACACCACCAGCACCACCACAATATGTTGCTACTACAATAGCTTCATCTCAACACTTACATCAACAACATCCACAACATCCTTCCATTCTCACACAACCACCACATCAAGTGGTGCAACATACATCTCAACAACAACAACACATCCCACCTAACCCATCACAACAACAACAACACATCCCACCTAACCCATCTCAACAACAACAATACATCCCATCTCACCCGCCTCAACACCAACAAGTCTTACCTCATCCACCTCATCAACAACAACAACAACCTCCACAACAACATGTGCCCATCCCTACGCAAACACACCATAACCCGCTCACCAAATATCTTTATCATCCCTCTAGCACATACACTATTCCATCCCATACAAACCCTCTTCAGAATGTGTAAAACCAAACACGAACCCAAGCACCACCTTACGCCAACCCTACACAACCTCAACACAATCCCCATCAACAAATGTTAAACCCATATGCCATGCAACAAACCACCATTGCACAACAAAACCAATCCTACCCACCCTATTTTCAACAACAACCAGCTCACCAACATGGGGCACCTTACACTCCCTATTATCAACAAACATCATCACAGCAACAAAGAGGCCCTACCACCACGCATTATCAAAATACTATGCAACAACAAGCCCCCTCTCTTGTGTCTTACTATCAACAACAAGTGGCTCCCACTCAACACAACCAATCATCCCACCATCAACCTTCTTACAATCAACCAATACATTCATACCCGAATCAGCCCCTTTATGATCCAACAATGGGAGGACCACCCCCATCATACCCACAACATTATCCATACACTCAATCCACTTTGACTCTTGTCAACAAAGACTTGGAAGAAGTAAAAGCCGCATTAAAGGACTTACAAGCTGGAACGGGAAAACAATCCTTCAAGTTTGAGGACATATGCCCTTATCCATTTGATCCCTCCATTTCCTTGATTCCTTTTCCTAAACATTTCGAGATACCCAAATTTGACAAATACAAAGGAACCAAGGATCCTAGAGCTCACCTTCAAGAGTTTTACGCTCATTGCCAAGAAGTCATGCACAATGACAATTACCTCATCCGACTTTTCCCTAAAAGTCTGCAAGGGGTCACCCTCAACTGGTTTATGGGTCTGGAAAAGGGATCTATCAAGACCTTCGCACAGCTATCTAAACAGTTTGTCACACATTTCTCTTTTAACTTAGAGAAAGACATTGACACACTTGATCTCCTCAAAGAAAAACAACGTGATGGAGAGACCTTTGCAAGCTACTTGCAAAGATGGCGTGCCTTGGCTAGCAAGATGAAATCCCCACCAACAAAAAAAGACATGGTAACGTTGTTTATCGAAAACTCTCACCTAGATATGGTGCACAATTTCCAACTCCATTGCATAACTACTTTTGCGGGACTTGTGGAGAAAGG